>JAFBJQ010000210.1:225697-233197 GCA_016785345.1 Trinectes maculatus | reverse complement strand
AGTTACAGCGCTGAGACTTTGCGCGGCGTGCGGCCCACTGGGAGCGACGCGGCGCACCCCGGTGGCCTTAGAGTTACTTTAAGCTGCCGTGAACAGTCAACTTGACCAGCGATGATATAACAAGCGGGAATGAGTTGACAGACCTCTTGCGTCAGGCACGCCACTTACCTGAGCTGTGAATGACAGCCGCCTCGCTCAACTGCTTTGGCTCGGAGGCATGTGTGTGTCCACGCCATTACACCCTGCACCGAGTTGGTCTTGGATAACAGCCATCAATTATAATCATCATTCGCCGTCTGTTTACACGTGGCGGTGAAAAGCAAAGAGTTGTGACCAGAGAGCAGTCGTGTAATTTTTGTTTACCAGAGAGAGAGAGAGAGAGATGGAGAGATGGAGAGATGGAGAGAGAGCGCCGGAAAACGTTTGCCTCTCATCTAATGTTTTATTTACTCTCATGTTATAATCATATCCTGTCGGTTTCATGCTTTGACTATATGATGCACGCGTGCCTTCCATTTTCTCCTGTAAAATTGTTGAAAACATATCATTTCACATATATTTTCAGATTTCTTGGTCGTTCACAAATGTTTGTATTTTGTAATGTCGGGAATTCTTCTCCTGCTCAGACGTTCTGTTGCGATGTTTGTCTTTGGCTGATGGGATAACCTGGCGTGGAGTGGAGTGGAGTTCCGGTGCAGCACGTTGTGTGTCTCTTTGTGTTTCTTTAAACGTTTGGACGCCGCGTCCTTCAAACACCTCACTCCTCAGGAGGAACAGAGAGTGTGATCCATCACTGCTGTAACCAGCCTCCTCTGATGAGCTCCTGAAGCCATCACACACAGTCATGCTTACTGTAAGCACATACAAATGACTTGACTTTTGCCTCCTGCTCAGTGGAAGTAAGAGGCCACGTGAGAGAGGGAAAAACCGATCGTTTCTGCTTACTACTCCATTTTGAGAGAGGGGAGGAAGATCCATTTAAATCCATAATTTATGATGCCTTTACTCGACGGAGCAAAGAGAGATGACATAACCTGAGCACCACCTTCCTTGTTTTACAGGAGGTTCTTTGCATCAGTGCTGTAGCCGCTCTGATTCCCCGGCCGCCCAGCGCTTAATCCAGGTCCGGTGGTTATTACATGGGCCAGGTTTAGTGCACAGAGAGGACAAATGTTGTGGGTATTTGAGGCTGGTGCTGCTCAGTGGCTCGCGCGAGGGAGAGGCCTTCTGGGGCCTGCGAGGTGCAGCCTTGCGTGGCAGTAGTAGATGTCAGCGTGTGCTGCAGACGTCCTGCGTTGCTGGCTCAGCAGCCCGTGCGAACCAAAGCTCCACCCGTCTTTCTCTCCGCGTGTCGTCCTCTCCTCCTCTCGCGGCGCCTCAGCATTTTAATTCGTTCACAAGAACTTTCATTGTTCGACTCTACTCCCACCTCTCTTTCTATTTTCCGCCCCTCCCCTCCGCCCCCCCAGCTCGCCGCCGAGTCCAGAGCGCAGACGGACAGAACCTTGAGTTGGGTGGTAATGCTCCCAGTTCCCAAAAAATCGGAGCACAGGGCATGTTGCGGCATTAGCGCTTAACAGGCCGTGAAATAGCAGCCTGCCTTCCTGACGTCTCCCCCATCACTCCAGGTGAGTTGGCCAGACGGCTGGGTAAATGAGCAAGCAGCACCCCCAGCAACCAGCATGCATTTGGGGTAGTTGAGGACGATTGTCCATCGGTGATTATCTCACCACACCCTGCTCCTACCAGCCGCTTCAAACCTGCGCGCGCTTCCTTTGCGAGCAGCCTAATGAGGATGTCCGTTGGCGTGTCAGACTCCTCGGTCACACCGGGTTTTGATTGGTTTTATTCAGCCACAGTGATGTCATCTCAATTACAGCTGTGGGTCTTTGCTATGTGCATAGCTCTAGCATCCCCTGGCTTCTTGCTGTGAAACAGCAGGCCTAAAACACTTTGCTTTAACAAACTCCAACTGATCTCCGTCCTGCTTCTCACCCGACCCCCATCCCGCGCCTCCACCTCTCTTTACCGGATAAACTGTTGATGTGGGCTCAATCCCCCATCTCCTCCACCCCTTCTATCCTATCACCCCATTATTCCTAAGCTTTAATAAACTCCCTCAAACGCAGATCGATTTTCTCTTAAGTGAAGGTGGCAGTGCCTCTGACTTATTTCATTACCACAGGCTAATTATACCGATTGAAATGAGCTTCTCGTCTTAAGGTGTGCTGTGCTGCTCCGTGCCCCCACGCTTCCCAGCCTCTAATGCCAATACAGTGCTCCACCAATTCCCTAACTCCCATGCCTGCCTTAGCTCCACCCCACCACCCCTTCACCCAACTCCCTCACCCGCCACCTCCTAAATAATCAGCTGGTGCATCCTTAGGCCCCGTAACTTGTCATTTCATGTTGGATCCACCCTAATGTGTGATTTCAACTGTGCAACTGTGCAATGAAGGAGGGTAATGGAGCATGCTGGTGGCTCAATCGCCTCTGTTCATTGATAATAATGAAGACAAATGTCAAAACATTAGTTGCTAATGTTGTAATGGAGTGGATGCGTGCTGGATGCTACACCGCATTGGCTTTCAATATCACATGACCTTCAACATTTATCTCCTCTGTTTACAAGAAGCCCGGCCCAGGCTGTGAACGTTGAAGTTTTTGGTCCATCCAAGCGGTTTTGCGTGTGATCTCTCTTGAATCTCTTGGGGCCAACTTTAGTCTTGTTTGAATGTTTTTGTCTGCTATTTAATAGCGTTTTGTAATTTCATAGCCACGGGAATAGGCAGCGCTGGTAAGGTGACTGGCTGCATGCCTGTGTGAAATAGAGTTTCTTTGTGTGTCTGTATGTGTTTTCGGTCGCAGTGGTAGAACTGATTTATAGATGCAGTAGCTGATATCACCAGATTGCGAGGCCAGATGTGAGAGGGCACTAAACAAACCCCTGTTTCAGTGTGGAGGTGACAACACGCACACTTTCCCTGCCTGCTCCTGCCCCAAGTCAACTGTGAAATTACGATCAGATAACTGATACAGACGATGCCCCGAGCAAAAAAAAGTTTGTATTTTCCATTTTTATTTGAACATATAGGCTGTCTGTTAGACAACAGTCAGGTGCCTCCTCTGTAAAGACAGTAAATCGATTACTGCTTCCATTGTCTTCTCACTTCTCCTGGAGTCTGCTTTGTTATTCAGGATTTTTTTTTTCTCCCCCTCTTTTCCTTGGGGCTCTGGCGGCTAGCTCTCTCTCTCCTTCTGAATTACCTGATTATGGGGGAGTTAAGACCAATGTATGTGTGTTATTTTAAAGAATGGTTACCATGGTTATAGCTGCTAACCTTTTGCTCTCGCACTGAGTAGTGGTCGGGGAGTAGTTGCATAGGCACAGGAGAGACATAGATTTCTCATTTATTCAGTGCAGTAAAATAATTATACCAGGTAAACACAAACTTGGAAGGAGAGAATATAAAAAGTGTCATGGTAGAATAATGAAGAAGTCACACCGGACACAAATGAAATTACTGCAAAGGTCATAGTATTATTTAGCTTACAGCTTCCCGTCGCCATATACAGTGTACAGGTGCTGGAACCAGATATCCGTTTTAGTTATTGTGTGATTCTTTATTTTTTTTTAAATCCAGCACAGTAGATTAAAGCAGCGATCCTTTCCCCATCATAGTTGCTTAATGGGCTTTGTTATCTTGCTATTAGTGACCAAACCAAAGCACTTCCCACATCAGCGCCTCACCGGAGCGTTGGGAGTATCAACTTTACCCATGGTTTTTCCTCCAAGGCCACAGTAATTAGTTTTTCTCTTTTCCGTCTTAAAATGGCCAAATCGCTCAGCAGCATTTGCGGGCGCTGACTGCCTTTCACGCTGACCCAACTATCATCATTTCAGTCCATCAGACAGATTGCGGGGGCTAATTTAGGAAAGGTGGCGAATGTATAGGGAGCCTGTCAAGAAAGTGTGCGTTATCGACAGCTTCTGTAATTTAATGTACCACTTGTTGCGGCGTTGTCGTGCGAAGGACTCCGTGGGGGGGGTCCGTTCTTTATTGTGAAGGGAGATAACAAACTAAGACCCCGCCTTTAATTTGTTGCAAAACCTGCGGATTTTGACGTTTTCCATTCGCAGGCCGCTGGGTTTATCAGGGCTTCTCTCCTCCTCCTTAACCCAGTGAAAGAGGCAGAGAAATTGTCCGACAGCTTCGCGCACGTTCTTTATTTCTCCTGTGGTAAAAAAAAAAAAAAAAACCTAATTCAAAAGAATAATGGAAGACGGTGAAATGAGGGAGTGGAAATGACTTGAATCCATATGACTGTTGCTTTGGGGACACTTGGCAGAAAAAAACTCTTTTGAGACAGAGGCTTCCCAGTTTCTCACAAGTCGCTCATTATCCTTATTAATACTGTTGGTGCACCGAAGCAACTGAGTTAGCCAATTTTTGATATATGTAACCCCCCCCTAGAGAGTAGTAGACATGCAGATATGCAAAGCAGGGCTGGAGAAAGGTTTGCAGATTGGGTGTGGAGAGCAGAGCGGAGCACTGCAGGCACTGAGCTCTGCTTGACTCTCCTTTGTTTGGTCTTGGTGAGTGAGACACAGATCCCCGGCCGCACCTAAAGCCTGGGTTATATGTTAATGAGAAACTTTTACTAGCGCCCCCTACCATTTCTCATATCAGGCCATAAACAGAGCCACGAAGAGAAACAGCGGACAATGTTATCGACTCACAGGCCACATTCCAGTCCGATCCGGACGTCAAACCTTTGCTGAACACGCTTGAACACTCGTCTGAATTGGAGGTAGCAGCTCAAAAGAAAGCAAGAATGTTCAGCAGCGCGCTCGCTCGCACCTCCTCCATGTCAGGGTGCGAGTCCTTTGTAAAAGATGTCTGTTTAATGATGTACAGCCAGTTGGCACATTTGGTGCTTTGCTGTCTATGGGCCAGGGGTCGGCTGGGGTCGGAGCATTGAGTAGAATCAAAGAGTGAGTTTGCGCTCCTGAAAACCTGTGCTTTATATAGATTGCCTGAAATGTTTTGGATATCTCTTCAGAATAAGCCTTTTTTTTTCTGAATCTGTGAGCACCCCCTCCCTCCTCTGTGTGAGCTTTCTCCCCATCATTCTTTATCTTGTTCCCTTTCGCTCGCCCGCCCTCTCGCTCTCTCTCACCTCCATCTGCTTCTTCCCTTTGAAGAAGCCGCTCACTCCACTGGTCTCCGTTACTATGCGGCCGTTCTTGTTGCAAAGGCAAACCCTTATGTCAAGCGCGTCAGCGTTCTTCAGATCTCCTCGTCCCCCTGCTGGCGCTGTAACACATGGTTCTTCTAATATCCTTTGGATAGGGAGTGTTTGGGATCCACATCCACACTGAGGTGGATGGGGTCTGAGCAGGAATCATCCCGCAACATTATCTCCTCTTTATTCCGAAAGGCAGTCGAGCCCCCCCCACACACACACACACACACACACACACACAAATTCCACCGCAGCTTTCCTGCCTCATCTGCAAAAACATATTTATGTATTGATGTTTGCAGCGAGATGAATTTGTTACACTCCCGCGTGTCTCACTCATCTGCCACCTTTATCTTTCATTTTGCTCAGCTGTTTATTCTGCGGTGCTCCGGCACATGGTCTATGTATTATTAACCAGCAACACAGAGGTTTGGCTGTAATTTGCTGCTGTGTTACATTTAATTACTACAAAATCCAAATGTTCCAGGGCTCTAACGTTCACTCTTCAAAGGAGGTGTAATGAGTGGAGCAGCAAAGTTCAGAGGGAATGGTTAAGTGTTTGTATGGAATTATACAGTGGGAGCAGCTGTATCGTTCGTCAGCGTCGTATTGAGAGGTGCTAAAGAGGAGTTTAACTCAGGAAACAGATTCCACCCCTCTGCTTTGGGCAGACGAGGTAGACTTTCCTAGTTATTGATCGTGTCTTGGTTTGTTATAACGTTCTGTCTTGTCTTTCTCTTCATCTTGTCGTCTCTGCACATGTTTGTATTGCTTTTGACATTTTTATAATTAATAATCCTGGATGATGCATCAGTAATAACCTTGTCCTTTTCATAATAACCTCTATAGATGTTTTTTTTTTTTGCATGTGTACTCTCTGGATCTGTCCTTCCTTTAGTTTCCTTTTAGTTGCATCCTTTTAGTTGCTTTTCTACAATGCTGGAATCAAGGCAGCAACAGACGTGTGGCTTTCTGTTTCTGTTCCACGTTTAATTGCAGGGAGGGAATGAGTCGTTTGCATGAGCCCAAGGGGGGTGCCTAGCTTGTTCGGCATCGTGTGTCGGCATCGGCCGCCTGTTTATGTCCCCGTCGCCGAATAACGATGCCCATACGTAGACAGAAGCACTGACATGTGCATAACCTCACGCACAATATGCATCTGCATTTGAGCATGTGTTTCTCAGGGGACGTGGTGTAGCTATGGCACAGTTACATACGTGAATGCAGTTGTGCACTAAATGTACATGTGAGTAGATCCAGAATTTCATAAATTGAGCCTGTTATTGCAGGGAAATTACACTGAAAGGTACCTAAAGAGAATTTCCTATGTGACTGATGAAAATGGGGGAGATAAAAATGAATCAAAAAGGACGGTGGACTGTGGAAAATAAAAGACGGATGAAAAGGAAGAAAAGAGAGCACGAGAGGCTTAGAGGGTGGATGGATGTAGAGGGAGGGAGGGTGAGGCGAGCGTTGAGCGAGTGGAGAGAGAAAGCCAGAATGAACGATATATAGCCGCTGGCAAACAGAAAACAATTGTTACACTGCCTCCCATAACCCACTTCAACCTTAAACAGCAGATTTTTTTCACTCAATTAATTTCTACACATTGGAGCAGGGGCCTTGGCTGAATCTGGGCTTTTATGTGCGCCTGCACACATCTCTCTCTCTCTCTCTCTCTCTCTCTCTCTCTCTCTCTCTCTCTCTCTCTCTCTCTCTCTCGCCCTCTTTCTCATTCTCTGGCTTTGTTTTTTTTTTTTCTCAATAAAATGAACAGCCTGCGTTTGAATGGAGCAGGACACTTTGAGAGATGAAACCTGAATAAACAATTGTGTGTATTGTAAAAATAGCACAGGCGCAGGGAAAATTGATGAAAACCATAATTTGATTTTCCTTCAGGAAAAGAAATACCTTTAACCTAATCACTTTTATCACCGGCAGCCATGTAGGGCCACACGCAAACTTGGAGATACAATTTAAAAGCCCTTTCATAAATTCAGCTGAATGGTTCCCTGTGTGTGCAGCGGCTCCTCAGTGAGTCAGCATCACGTGGCAACTGAAAACAAAGGACGATTTTCGTACCAACGCGATGCACGACAACAATAATTCTGTTATTATTAATAATAATGAGAATGTGCATGATGTGCAGGAACAGGCTGGGCCGCGGAGGCCTTGTGCGGACAGACCGGCCTGGAGGGGAAGGGGGGGGGGGGGCCGAGACAGACAGACAGATAGGGGGGGGGGGGGGGGGGG
>JAFBJQ010000210.1:104867-225514 GCA_016785345.1 Trinectes maculatus | reverse complement strand
GGGGGGGGCCTGGAGGGGAAGGGGGGGGGGGGGGGCAGAGACAGATGGACAGATAGATAGGAGGGGGCATGACTGAGCCGTGTCTGTGTGCGGTGAGTGAGGGCCAGTCGGAACAACATGAATCATGGCTCCAGTTGAGAGGGGAGGAGATCAGATCAATAACAGCCCAGAGGATGGAGGAGAGACAGGGAGAGAGAGAGAGAGAGAGGATGAAGGGAGGACGCAGGAGGTGTTCATCACTGGACCACCCCGACTCCCAGCAGCCTCACTTTTCTTTTTCTTATTCAGCAGAGAGCAGGTTAATTCTCTTTGTGAAAACACGGAAGATGTCTTCACGTGTAAGTGGGACTTGATTATTCAGATGAGACCACGCGCAGGCTATTTATGGCCACCCTCTGCAAAAAAGTTTCCAAATCTACAGCAAAGTGTTAACCTGCACTTAAGCTAATGAGACGCATAAAGTACATTTCAAATTATTATAATGAAATTATGAGTGTGCCGTTTTGCCAGTTAAAAGGAAAGCACTCATTTATCACACTTTCCCTTTGGAGCTGCAGCGTTTGTTTGATTGTACCTTCCCCTTATCTGGTCTCTGCTTAACTTCTCAAAAGCCATCGCTTCCTGGATTTTATCTGTTATTCCACGTGCCAGGATTTCATGAAGTGTGACCATCCATCCATTTATCCGTTTTGCCCAACTGGCATGATTTTTAAAGATGTATATATATATATACCTGGTGTGACCATCAAACAGGGACCACTTTGAGACTACTGTTGAAATCCATCCAAGAGAACACTTTTTATTTTTTAATGATATGAGGCTAATGACTAATGTTAACGGAGTATGGTTCTGTTAATTATAAGATTTTTCAGCAGTTTCTTGAAACTTCTGAGAAAAAAAATTCTAAAACTCTGACTAAGCGATAATTATTTTCAAAAAAACCAAAAGAAATGCAAATACTTTCTGTCTTAATGCCTTTTATTACTGAGACCTTGAAAAAAAAGATTGCCTGGTGTTAAGGAAATTATTATTATTTTTTTTGATAAATCGCTGTAACACCACATGACATTTTTTAAGGCCACAGCTTATTCATCAAGTTGAAAAAAAAATCTCGTCTGACATACGTATTTATTTTGACTTTATGTATACACAACATCCTTATTGTTTTAATTGTTGCAATAGGTGTGATTGCTTTTTAATTTTGGCCTTGTTACATGATCGTCAAAATAATGGTCATTTGTCATGAGGTGAAAGGCCTGTGTTTTTTTTTAAACACACACAAAGGTAAGATGGCCAAGCTTCCCTCCACCACTGTACTGTGAAACAGCCAAGCAATTTTTCTCATCCCTCCTTTTTTTATATATATAATTTGGTCGATAAAGGTGAAGGACGTTCCATCGCTATTTCTCCCTCTTGCCTCCCACCTCCTCGTGCGCTCTGCACTGTCTCAGAGTGAAATCCCGAGATAAAGCTCAGCGGCGCTCTATGTTTAATGGAGCTTAATCCCACAGATTTGAGATACGGAGCTGTGAGGTAATTCCCTCATGCCCATCTTCGCGAACACAGAACGGTCATGTGACCGCCTCATTCTGACCCTTTTCCAGACACAGACAGATAGTTGAACAAACAGCGAGAGCATAACTCTGCCAAGGACAAATGCGTTTTCTTTCTTAAACAGTTTTTCAGGGGAACGGTTGTGCGTTTTTTTCCCCCAGGATCACAGAGTACTCATCTGTCTCGTCTGCCGTGACGCCACTTCTTTAATGCCACGCGCCCCCCTCAGCTGTGCCTCACTAAAACGTGGCCGTCTTTACTTTGGCTGGTCAGTTAACCTTCCTCTTGATGGGGGATTTATGAATTAATCTGCACACCAGAGATGAATAGGAGCCAAAGTGATGAGTTTGGGGAGTCATAGCTGGGAGCTTAGTGTCCGCAGACAGGTCTCCCACCACAGCGTCGTGTCAGGAGGCTTGGAGGGGGGTTAAGACGGGTCGGATGGCTCGAGACGTATTTGCAAAAGCCGTGTGCTGGGAAGTATTATACCCACCAACGATCCTCCTTAAGTGATGAACTGACACTAAGCAATTCATGCCGCCTGTGAAAATATTTTCAATCCAAGTGCATAAAGCTGCAATGGCAGGCAATATGCCGAATATATGCCGAGCTGAAGAGCAGTTAGTGTGTGTGGTGCTGTTTACCTGCAGACACGCCTGGCGTGAGCTTCCTTGTCAATGTCCACATGGATGATTGCAGAGCGACGTTGGTTTTTGTGGTAGTGAGTGGGTTTTTAGGAGAAAAGAAATGTGCTATTTGCTAAATGAAACTGTGTTTATGCTCCGAAACATCTTGAAAGCTAAACTAAGCAGTGCTGTTTTTTTAAT
Source organism: Trinectes maculatus (assembly GCA_016785345.1). Lineage (NCBI taxonomy): Eukaryota > Metazoa > Chordata > Actinopteri > Pleuronectiformes > Achiridae > Trinectes > Trinectes maculatus. The sequence continues at coordinate 223,133 of JAFBJQ010000210.1, read as the reverse complement.
GATCGTTAGAATGAGGACTCTGGGGAACGTCTGCAACTCTCCATGGATTTCCACATTTCCCTGGATTTCCCCCCTTACCTGCTGTTTTCTCCCTTTCTGTTGGCGTTCTTCCTTTTTCCTGTGTCCTCACCCGGAGAAGCCACATGCACACAGACATGGGGATGTCAGTGTACTGGGGCGGGAGCGGAGTGGTTGAAGCTTTTGTTTGTGCTTGTGTGTGCGTGTGTGTAAGTGTATGTTTTGGGAAGGTGAAGGAGCGTACCGTCCTTTATAGCTGCACTCGCTCTGGCACTGTCGCTTCAAGGTCTCAATCACTTGCCTTTCTGGGCCCCAACCACTGCCAACCCAGCCCGCCCACCTCTGCCAAGGTCCTCTTCATTCCACTGCTGCTGCTCTCCTCCCTCTCTCCCTCTCTCCCCCTCTCTCTCGCTCTCTCACTCTCCTCCTTTGCATAATTACCCAGGTAATTGTGGAGTAATTGACTGCATCACCTGCTCCTTGGAAGCTCTGGCATTGTTTAATAAACAGCTGGAAAATGCAACACATGTTGTTGAAGAGCACGAGGAAGAACATACTGGGGCGGGGGGAGTGGGGCTTGGGGGGGGGGGTCAGTGGGAGGCTGGCAAACAGAGGAGTGGAGGAGGAATGAAAAGAATTGGGTGGTGGAGCCTGAAAAGGAGGTGGTGCAAACGTACATGTGCTAATTTCCCAAGCGGAGACACAGATAAGGCGTTCTCCGGGCGAGTCCTGCACTTGTTATGCAGGGTGAACATATTATTACCTATGGAAAGATTAGTGAGCGAGAGGGTAATGAGAGAGGGAGATGGGCAGATTGAGAGACGCGGGGAGGAGGAGGTGAAGCAACAGAAAGTAGGCGAGAGAAAGTTTCAGGCACCAGAGGATGAGATGGGTGGAGGGGGAAGGGGGGGGCGAAAAGGGAGAGAGGGGTGAAGCGAACCTCTCAGGGCTAATGACATTAAGGAGGTCTGATGAATCGACACCCGCTGAGTGTTATTGACGTCCCCCGAGCTTGCACAGGCAGAGCCAGACTCCTAGCTCGGGTATTGGCGAGCCCTTCTCCTCAATTAGACTGGCTGATTAGATTCCCTCGGTTGTGCCCTCTCATGGGGTGAGCAGGGTGGCATGATGGATGTGATGGGCAGGATTATCAGAGGGGGGTGTCACCCATGCCCTGCCTGAGGGGCACCAGACGATTGGTTTGACCAGTCGTTGCAGGGGTGTGTAGGCGGAAGGCAGGGGGTGCGGCGCGAGTCTCTTATTGAGGCTGTCAATCATTGCCGCTTACAAGATAGAGGCTGTGTCTGCGCACGGAGATGCACGGGAGTAATTACTATTCCATCGCACTTGGCATCTAGATATATGAGGTAGTTCACAACCGCTGACCTTACTTGGCAACCCTTTTCAAAATTGTTTTAAAATGCTCAATTTAAATATCCCGTCCTTTATTCACTCACCTTCTCAAGAGGGACTGAGCGTGTTACGATGCTTCGATACCGAGGCTGTTTCATTTTAACGGGGTGTGCCGTTCGCTGACCAAAGCAAACGTGGGAAATACCAAATCAAAGAAATATTAGCTGTTATCCATGTTCTTGCATAGTTTCCCAAATGTTGAAGCATTTGGCTTGGATATGTCCTTAACCCTATTCTCTTCATTTTCTGGTCGTGACAGTTTCACACCACCATTCATCAACATCTTGGCTCTTGTGGTGCAAAAAATGGGGCAAGTCAGGTAAGTGTCCCAATTCAGCAGTTTTGAAAGGCAGTAACTAATGATACCTCAGGAACGGGGGCTGCTGCTGCTGTTTCCCTGAGAACTTTCTTCCCTGTCCTATTGTGTGTTGGTGTGGCTGGATAGCTAGCTAATGGCCTGTCTCTGATGAATTAGGGGGTCTGACACCCTGCAAACACACTCTCCCAAGGTCAGAGCAGCCCACGGATTAGCATATTTGGGGGCTTTAACAATCTAACACAGCCTCGAGCCGCTCAGATGACAATTGAGTAGAGCAGACAAGAAGAGGGCGTTGGGTTGTGGGGGTTTGGCTCCAAATGAAGAAATTGCTTTTAAAGTGGAGAAAACCTGCAGTGATCTCTGTTGTTGATGTCCTCAACAGTGGTTTGTGATGCCAAGTGTCCATTTGTGCATCCCTCTCAGTTAAGGCGCTCTTGCAGTTGTTTGCTCGACAGCGCTATCCCTTTTCTTTATTGAAAGCTTGTATTCAAGCCCCCGGTCGGAGCTAAAGAGCCTTTTTACACCCCGAAAAGTGCTTGGTAAATGTGCTCTGCTGAAGCACTTCCATATTTCTTTTCCACAGCGCCAAGGTGTTTTCAAATACGGCGTGGTGTAATGTTCCATTATGCAGTGAAACATGCTGTATAATGCATTACATTGATTTTTAACTGGCTGTGGTCAATGTGTCAGCCTTGTTGTCAGGTGGAGGTTGTCACAAATACGTAGATAACAGTCGACAGCGGACAAGTTGTTGGCACAAAGTGGGGCCCGGTCGCGGGTGAGAACATCGACATTAAAACAAGGCAGAACAAATATACGCTCATACTGTTTATCTTCCAAAAACATAAGCATTCATACGTGTGTGTGTGTGTGTGTGTGTGTGTGTGTGTGTGTGTGTGCACGTGCATGCTTGGTCACAGTAGCCAGTTGTAACAGGGGCATATACACATGCACCCACACACACTCACCATATGTGTCTGCAGGGAGCTGGCTAAAATGTCAAGCTGTGTGCACGGCTGCCTCCTGTCGACGCCTCTCTGCTGATTTCACAGCAGCACCTGGTGGTGACAAAGCGCAGAGAGGAAACTCCCCAGGAGAGGAGAGGAGAGGAGAGGAAAGTAAAGGAGAGCGCTCATCCAAACGTTCTCGAGACAACAGTCCCATCATGTTCCTCTTACCCGTCAGTCCAACTCAGGGCTGCGCAGTTCCACTCTGGATTGACGAGGTGCGAGCCCCTGCCAAAGTTTGAGGGATTTTAGACACGGCACCATCGTCAAGGAGCATAATGAATGAAAAGCCCCTTCCCAAATTGATTTCAGACTAAATCAAACCCTGGTATTCAATTATCTGCCAGCGCTGAACTGGGGAACTTTAAAGTTGTGTAGGCAGAAGAGGGAAAGAGGAAGGCTGGAGCAGAATGCAGATGACTCAATCCCGGCGTGGTGTCAGAACAGGTGGCCCAGTGGTAGCGCTGGGGCTGATGAATGAGCTGTTGAAGTGCAGCCCACTGCCACCTCTAGCTAGTGGCAGCTCCAATTCTGCCTAGTTAAGCATTTGGCCTCCTCTGCCAGGAAGGCTTAATTGAAGAAATCATCACAGGGACCAGGGAAGATCTGGTCTTAGTGGGACCAAATTGTCACTCTGCCTAACCACGGCCTAACATCATAACCGCGTGATATTATCCTTAATCACAAGACAAGTGATCCTGTTCAGAAATACACTGCAGTGTTAGACGTTACATATTACATATCCCACCCTGGGTTTGGCCTCATCTGTTAATGTGGTGAATTGGACATGGTTTGATCACGTCAAAAACAAAGCCAAAGAAACTGTTTTAGTGGTAAGATAGATGTTTGCGACAGAAACCTTTTGTAGCATTGAATGTTCCTGGTTCATTGGCTTGTTATAAGATGAACATCCATGACTCTGCCTGGAGTTTGCCACCCAGGCCGTGGCAAGCGAGTGCATCCAAAAATATCCAACATCCAAAAACACATCCTTATCACTGTAAAAAGAATATAGAACAGAGAACAGCGTGAAGAAATAGTGTAAGTAGTATATGGTGTAAACCTGTGTTCATAAATAGTTTCTGTCACGATTTGACATTAATGAAATGGGCTTGACTCTGCACTGCAGGACTCCACCAATCAGGGCTTTACGAACCGGAGTGGCCCAGTGAAATCCTGTTTACAAAAAAAAAAAAAAAAAAAAAGCATTTAAAAGACTCAGACTGTGACAAACAAGATTCTCTGGTCTGATGAAACCAAGATTGAATCAGTTATGAGCATCATGTCCCGGGAAACCAGGCACTAGTCGTCGCCTGCACAGTTCCATCCTTAAACTAAAGCAAGGTGGTGAATGTCCTCTAAACGCACTGTCTACTAATAATACAGAAATATATATATCCCCCCCTTTGATGCCTCTCTTACGCATTAGAAGTCTAAACACAAATATTTGCTGCAGTCAGTAGCTACTACTTTATTATTTGTTCGTAGAGATTACTGGTTGTCATTGTTGTTTAAAAAATCCATTAAAAACAGCTCCCAGAGACATACTGCTGCTTTGACTAGTGTAATGCATCACATTCGACGGTACGTTTATTGCTGTTTTTTTCCTAACATGCCTTTATCACTCAGGTAATTACTGTTTTAGTATCATTTAATACAGTATTACAGCCACGCCGGGAAGACAAAATGTTCTGTGGCTTTGTGACATTTGTTTCAGTTATTTCTTTCTTTTCTTTTTTTTTCTGTTTCCGTTCCTACCTTTGTAATATTTAATTCAGTCGCGCACAGTCCTGTGAAAATTATTCACAGCAGACGAGCAGACCAGAAGGCAGGGAGCAGAAGGAACGCAACCTGATTGGTTTATCTAAGCAGAGACCGCTCTTTTTTTTTCTTTTTTTTTTATCGTGGCCGTGAGTGAGGGTAATTATTGGTAAATTACAAAAACCTGTCCTGTCAGCGTTATCAAGCAGAAACCAATCGTGTCATTGACACTGCAATTGCGTTCCAAAAAACAAGTGGCCTTTGGCTCCCTGCTGCACCTGCGCAGAGGATGGAATGTTTGGCCTAACTAATGAACGGCTGAATGCAATTATAACGTACTATCTCTGAAATTAGACCTGCCATGGTGTTAATGACATAATTACTGAAGATGTCAGCTGCATGCAGGAGGGTGGAGTGTCAGTGGAGAGAGCGGGGCACACGGGGAGGTTGCCTTGCTTTCAGGGATGAACTATAGATGCGTCTTTGATTCATGATGCTGGCTTTGTGGAAAATATCGCCTTTGCCAAGTTAATTTTGAAAAGGCCAGCATATTTGGGCAGAGACAATCAGCCTGACCTTTCTGAGAACAACCCCAGTTTTCTTTCTTTCTTTCTTTCTTTCTTTCTTTCTTTCTTTCTTTCTTTCTTTCTTTCTTTCTTTCTTTCTTTCTTTCTTTCTTTCTACCTTCCTTCCATTCTACCTTTCTGTCCCGCTGACCGCGGCGTGGCCCCCGACAGCGGCGTCTGTTAATAAAGACTGCCATTGTTTATCTGCGCACTGATTACGCGTCCTTCCACTTTCTGTTTGGAGTATTGGTACAAATCTGTTCCAGACTGCCTCTGTTACACACAGGCCTTTGCTCCTCATGTACTCGTGTACCATTGTATTCTCTGCATGTACACTTCACTAATCAAGGCCAACGCAGATGACTTTGCCATTGTGCTGTTTGCAGTTATGTCATGCAGATGATTGCAATATCAATTCAATCGACACTTGTGGCCTCGTGGCTAATTTGCAATGACAGTATATCAGATGTTCATGGGAACAGAGAGCCATATGTCCCATATGGATGTTGTGCAGCAGAACTTGTTAGGTTCAGGTTAAAGTTAGGTTTGGTTGATGGTTTGGAGTTAGGGTTACAGGTAGAAGTAGGAGAAGGATCTGTCAACAGAAAGGTTTATAGATGGACCATTGTAAGTGTTTTATTTTGAATGTGTTCAGGAGCGTTTGTTCTTGAACTAGGTCTGCAGTCAGACAGACAGACAGACAGACAGACAGGGTGTCGAAAACAAGATGCAGATGAGGAGCCATGCTGAATAATCATGTACCGTCAATTTTTGTTCTACAGACAGGGGGATGTCAACATCACAGCTGTTTGAGCCAAGATGCAAACCCACCCCGCCCTCCACCCCGCCACCCCTGAGCTCTCGCCCTGTTCTCCTGTCCCATGTCAGCGCCGCCAGCAGAGCCAACTCCGACAGGAGTGTTCGAGCAACTGAAAATAGTTTACCTCCTCCCTGTTCCCGGTGATACCAACACCCACTGTGCCCTGCCTCTGTAGTCTGCTGGTTTCACAGGAAATTAGCCAGACGTCCCCCGAGGTGAATCTCGCGCATAGCGAGATATCTGCCGGTCTAGGTGTTGTATGGCTTCTGTGTTCGTTTCCCGCTTGGTGTTTTTCTCTCTTCCCCTGTTTTTTTTCTCGAACCCCGACAGCTCACATACCCATCAGCTGGACACATGTGACATGTGACTACTCACCCTTTGAACTCAAAGTTTAGAACCAACGTCTGATCAGTGCTGCTCCTTTTTTTGGATTCAAATCAGGTATTTTTTTTACAACAGTGAAAATGTGGTAAGTGTTGCACAGAGGTGGTTTAGTTCATTTGTTGTTGTTTGTGGTCGAGTTTCTCCCTCCGATCGTTCCTGTCACTCGTGTTGTCGTTTTTATTGACAATATGGATTACAATGTTATGGTGATGCCTTTATTTTGAAAGAGACTACATTGTTTGGTCTGTAAATGCATTTTTTTAAAACGTATTTTACTGCTGGACTCGTTTTGGCAGCACTACGGGGACGCTACAGTGCATTTCTGCTACTAGTAGACAGAAAAGAGAAACTCAGATTACAGCAAACACAGACTTCATGACATTCCTCCTCTATGTCTTTACATAGGAAATAGATATTGGCTGCTATATTAATGATGGAAATCTCGTATATATAACCCTTAACAACTCTTTGACCAGAGGCACCGTATATATATCAGACTTTGTTTTATGATCCCATAAAACAGACCTTTGATGAATTTCATGGCCTTATGAAAACATTTCCATCCAGACAGGCAGTAACGTTGACACGGGGACAGAGCTCTCACTGTTACTTTCTCCATCAACACCTTCTGCCCGAGGCCTGCCTGTAAACCAGTTGCGGCACATCATTCTATTCATTTGCAAATTTTGTGATGATGCACAACCGGGACGTGACCGAGGCTCTGTTGAGACCTGGTGTGTTAACATCCTTCCAAAGATTTCCAATCACCAGCGGAAAGCTTTTACGAAGCAGCAGTATGTGAATGTGTGATAGGTAGGAAAAAAAAGTGCTAGACATATGAGTACTGTACAAGCCAAGTGTGTGTGTGTGTGTGTGTGTGTGTGTGAATTGGTAAATGGCAAAACTGTAGTGTCAAGAAATACTATACAGGGGGTCCTCGAGTTACGACGGTCGCGCGATACGTTGTTTTTCGTGGTTACGACACATCTCCCATGAACTTCCTGGTTTCGGCTTAAGCGGTTTGCCCCGTAAATACGTACAGACTTCGCACGGGAACTAGTTGGTGAGCGCTCTTTCTGTCTCTCAGTGCGCCTGCCGGCTCTCCAGCACCTCCACAGCACAGCTAGGCTACTCTGCCTTGTGTTTACTTATGTGAAATGGACGGCTGGTGGGGACACGGACACAGATGCGTTCGGGATCGTGGCAATACCGTAAGTTTATTCACAACACAGGGTCTACACGGTTGATATCAGAAATGTAAAGGAAATGCTCATTACACTCTCGATGTCAACCCCTACGGTGTGTCAAGAGGGTCAAGAGGGACAAAAGGCAATTCACCACAGTGCAATGAATGTATGTTCCGACTTACGTTGAAATTCGGTTAAGACACATTCTCAGAAACGGATCTCCGTCGTAACTCGAGGACCCCCTGTATAGATCATGGGTCACATGGGTCCCAGACCACTTGATTGTTGATCATATCTGTCAGATCTGATTTATGGTTTATTTATTTTCTCATCATCATCATCATACTAGTTAACCAATGAGTTACAGGTGACTCCTCCTATAATAATCCACTTAAGGCTTATAAGGACAGTTGGGGTTGAAGTAGTGGAGTGAGTCACTGAAATGGGTCATATATAGTGTCCCATTTTTGGCCCTCCACATGAGAACAGAAGGTGCACGTCAGTCACAGTGAGGGAGCACGGGGAGAAGCAGCACCTCTCGGGATCTGTCCCCGGGTAAAGAATCGCTGAAACAGGGAATTCAGTGGCCCAAGACTTCTGCAACACAAAGGACTGTCCTCTTGCTCTGGCACACGGGGGACAGAGTCAGCAAAGTGCCTCTTACCGCCCAGTCCGGTGCATTGGATTCATTGTGCTTTTCTTTTGTGCTCATAGATGCTCTGTCCCTGTTTTTTTTGTGTTTGTTTTTTTTTCCCCCAGCTCAAGTAGACACTTGAGAGGTGCCACTGAAGGATGGCGCCCATTTGTGAATGTCTGACACAGCGTCTTACAATTGCCCAGTAAATGCTCATGATTGGCTTTAAAAAAAAAAAAAAGAAGAAGGTTGTGTCATTTTTGGACCAGGCCCTTCAGGTGAAATGACCAAGCCAGGCCGGCGATATCAAGGGCTTTTAAGATGTAATGATCTACAGTTTATGGTAATGCCTGCCTGTTTGTTGTCTAACTTGGTAATGGAAAAGTTTTCAGCGGAGGATGATACGGTACGACAATGGACGTTAAAGCACTTGTATGATATCAATTTTTGTAGCGGTGGACAGATGGGTTTCATTGCCCGAATAAATAAACCATCTCTGCCGCACTACACCTTTTCCATTCAGGGACAGAGGCTGCAAACCCTAAACCACTCAATGGATGTGTGGACCACTCAGCCCTGATTTTCAGTGTATTTACTCCACATTGTCAAAAAGCATGGTGGTGGAGTGGTCACACACACACATTCAGATACATGCACGGAACATGGTGCAGTGACACACATGTAATATTGATACGTATGGGACAGTGTGAAACGTCTGCCAGAAGGAGTCGGGGCACACAAGTCTCCCGTAAGCTTACACCTCCTTAAACTGTTGGTCGGCCCATGAAATATTAGAAGTGGCTGCCTCCTGTCTGAATAAGCCAATAGAGTAGTAAAGGGTTGGGTCTGCCTGACACAGTGTTTAATGCAGGCCCCTAAGGGCCCCAGCATGGTCTGGAAAACAGGGTCTTTTCTCTAACTCCTACCATCAGCCTTGTCTCCCTTCATTCTTTTATTTTTGTCTTTCTCACATTTTTTTTCGTGTGTGTGTGTGTTTATTTATATGTCCACAGGGACAGAGAAAGACAGGAAGCAAGAGCGAGCGGGGAGAAATGGCGATTGGTGGGATTCAGTAGGCTTAATGCTATCAGATGGTCAATGCGTTGGCTCGTCTGCCTCAGCCTGTTGTCTGTCCTCTAGCTGTGTTTTTTCTTTTTTTTGTTGTTTTTTGTTTTACCATGTGCTGAGAGGAAATGGTTGTTCTGTGGCGATGTCTGTTTTATGAGGCATGCAGGCGCTTTCTCATCTGTTCGCTGTTTTTCACACGACACCACCCCGGTCGTTACCTCCCACAGCACAGAACAACACTGACCTTAAAAACGCCAATGTAACAAAAACAGTGAAAAGCATGAATAAATTAAGTCCCCGTGTGATGGTGGATTATGGGCAGTTGTATAGTTTGTCATGTCTTTGTGGCACACGGCCTTCAGAGGCGGCGTGTTAGTCAAAATGACGAATAAATGCTGGATCGATCTTTTTCTTTTTTCAATTGATCAAACCATGTTTGACAGTGACAGTAATATAGTCTAGGTGCTTCCCATTTCTATCAAACCCACGTGAATGCTCACACCGGTTAGTTCTTAATCCACAGCCATCTGGCCGCGGATGATTGAGCGCCTTTCCATCTTGCCGTACGTTCACTTGGCAGCGCGGAGTACGAAAAACCCATTGTAATTTAATTAAACTGAAAGAACATCATTAGATATCGTAATGATGATGAATGTCTAAATAATAATAACATTTATGAAATATTAGGATATTAGAGTTCTAGTTGGATGTGAAATTATTCTCTCAGTTTAGGTGCAGGACATTGTTATAATAAATAGCGATGCTCATTACTCATATCATCGGCTCCTGGGTTGGAGTTTCAGATGGATCGGGAATCCATTTTTATCTCCATCTCAAAGCGTGGAACATTTGGCCTCGGCGCTGAAAGCCGCTGACAGCAAACCTTTTGTCTGGTTTTCTTCCTTTTGACTTATTTTTCTTATTTCCCTCCCCTTGTGGTAAAACAAATGGCAACTACAGGAAGCGAAAAGCAAAGAAAAAAGACCTGAAAAGTTGACATTTAGCTTAAATGGAGGTGGAATGGGCCGCGGGGATGCAGCTGTAACGATGCAGGGGAGACGAGGACTTTTTCTCTCTTCCCATCCTGCTAAAACAAGATTTATGACCTCACGAGCGCCATCATATTTTAGCAGCTGATGTACACAGTGGGTGGTTTATCTGGGATTGAGGGCTTTGCTGTTGAGCCCATCACTGTGGGGTTTCTCACAGTGCCAACGTGATACAAAAAGGAAACTGTTTTACTAGACTGCACTATGTGCCACCTGATGAATACTACCCATAAAAATTACAGTTTTTATGCTAATTCCTCGTTTTATTTCCCACTAAATCACATGTAGTCCAGATGTGAAGGTGAAAAGTAACGGAAAGGTCTCGCCAGCTAAAGTTCCTCCTCACATTTGAACCCATTTCCTGTACCGAGTATAAAGGATTAAATGAATCTTATATTCAGCTCTGCCACCCGCGTGTCATTGCTACACCCTCTTATTCGTCTCTCCCCAGTTTCCTCTGGCAGTGTAATTGACAGGCGTCAGCAGTTAAGACCTCCAACAGCTCTTACTTCATTTGGAGACACTTTGTCGGTTTTAATCAGGGCTTTAATTGGCAGGCTGGCAGTGGTTGAGTGGCACCAGGGGCCGGGGCACAGAGGGGACACTGACTGACTTTCCCCAGATACCATTAGCGCTTTTTCTTTACGTCTTTCTCTCACCTTCGCTCTTTCTTTTTCTCTTCTGTCCTTTGGTTTGGATTCTAGGTAGTCCGCAAATATTAAGTCCGAAATCAGAATATTAATCCTTCTTTTGTGTTTCCATTTATATTTGCCTTATCCGCTTAAACCCCAGCATCACTCGAATACACTGGATCGCGAAGATAAATTAAAAAAAAAAAAAAACGTGTGTGCTGATGGCATTGCTGATAAAACAAACACAATAAATCCTAACCATAACACATTTCACTCTCTTCATCCTCCGCAGCTTGTGGGTGTGCATGTGAACAGCCACTGTAGCGTTCTACAGTATGTGTGGATGATTTCTGAGTCCTATATGGCAGCTAGTCCGACAGGCCAGTATGTGCTGCCGAATCTAGGACACCGGGACTCTTGTCTGTGATTCTCCCCCCCGCTGAGGTGTTAGTAATGCCAGGGGACAAGCTAGAGCGGATTGAAAAAGACTGAAAAATAGGTGGTGGGAGGTAGGGAGAGATAGAAGAGAAGTATAGATAGGCTGAAGAAAGAGAACATGTCCCAGAATTCTTTGCCGGGATCCTTTGTTGACAGCTGAAGCCCTGCTTTTGAACCTGGCACAGCAAAGCCTTGAATTGTCTGTCATTCTGATGACGTGACGAGTCATTGTCAGCGTCGCTGAAGCTAAAGCGCGCCTCTGTGCTAGTTTAGTCGCACCGCGCTGTGCATAGTCGCCGTATTTGTGCATCTGTGTGAGGCCCAATCACTTGCTGGAAAAAAAAAAAAAGAAAAGAAAAATCCCTATAATCAACAAGCATCCTGTGTATTTGCCAGGCCAATTAAGAGTCATTCATTTGCTAATGAAGGCCCTGTCGAGGTCTAAACTGCTCCTCGGGGCACGCAGACATGCAGTCAGCACACACGAAGCCCTCAGCAAAGCTCAACGCCACCAACATAGTCATCAGCCTGTGCCGGCTGCTGTGTGCGCGCCCCGCTTTGCCCACTCAGCACATCTCACCAGCAGCCCCTAAACACTAAAAAGTATAATCGAATTCATTATTTCCTGTTTTATGACTTGTTCCGCTGTGGTTTTAATTTGTCCTGTAAAAGATGAGGCTAGGCAGGCAGTTCTTCTGCTTCAAATTCCCCTCAGTTCCCCTCTCCCAGGCTCCCTGGTTCTCTTACCAAGCTCGGGGTTTTATGAGGCGGGGGTCTCCAGTGTCGCGGGCGCCGTCTCTGTCACCAATCAACTCCTCAAGGTTGCTGCTGCCTCCGTGCCACGCAGGAGGTGGCGGAGATGCTGCCAAATTGTGCGCCTAGCTCCATCTTTAATGGCCTTTAACTGCTTGACCTTCACGATGACTCCATCCTAACTCCACTCTGAAGAGATGGCCCATCTGTGTATTGATTCAGTCATGAGAATATAATATGAAAACATTTCTGTCAATATTTCCTCCCTGCCCTCAGCTTCCTGGGGAGAGATGATGTTCAGTACAAGTGCAAGGTTATCAGCAGCATCTTTGTGTTTGGTTGGAGATATAGTGTATTTTTTGTGATAAGCAGCCCTTCGTTCAGACTTTCTTAGACGCAGACTTGGCAGAGCAGTTTGTGCAGTCAGTGCCTCTGGGCTCTTCACTTTGGCCCTGATGACTGAAGATGACTACTCGGCTGCCAACAACAGCTGCCTTACCTGTTCCCCTGACTCCACAGACTTTCTCCATTTTCCCCTCCCTCGTCTCCTTCCAACCATCTTTTAATACTCTCTTTTCTTCTGCCCATATATCAATCCCCTCATCATGCGAGACCTTGCACTGTGCTTGAGGTCTCTGCTGGGTTGGCTGAAGGAGGCCTTTGCAGGAGGATTGACTCTACCACAACAAAACTCATTTTCCATTTTTCCACATTATTTCCATTTTTCTGCAGCCTTGACCTTGTCAGCCAAGATGCCTTTGTATGACCTTGAGTATGAATTAGATTTGACCTTATTTATCTATTCATGGCATATTTTTGATGAGCGTGGAGATGTACTGCAGCTTCACTTGATGTCATTTCACATGAATTACTCATTGGTTTTCTGTGCACAGTTTCTTATTGTGGGGGGCAGACAGCGCTACCTATCTATGCATCTATGCACATCTTATGTATCAATGCTCCTAAGTATCTATGCACAGGCTCCTTAACTCTTAGGCGTTGGTGCTGATGTGGTTTGTGTCTTAGTGATGGTGAAATGTAACAGTTTAATTTCATGGTGTCAACATAGGACTGGAATCAGATCATAAAGCATTATGGCACTGATACAGAGAAGAACATGGCTGTAAATGGGCAGAGTGCACTCCTGGCTGTGCCTTCAGATGGAGGCTGATCTATTTTGAATTTTTAGCACATATGTGTTTAGTGGTTGGGTTGAGCATCAGTGGTGACGATAATGATAATAACAGGCAATGTAGCGTGGATTCATCTGTTTGTTTTAAGAACTCAATTTGGCAGAAGCACCTGGTGAGACGTTTTGAAATGCATGAGCAAAGAAGAAGAAATGATCCTGTAGCTCATCACGCAGTTTGGGAATGTAGTCTACCTGGTTGGTATAGGGATAAATGTAGGTCCTCTTTTGTTCCTGCTGTGTGTGCATCGAGCTCTGATGATGTCACGTACGGCTGATTCTATAGCAGGATGCACTGTGGGCGGCTGGGCCTGCATAGAGGAACAGGGGTATTTCGGTAATTGCCATGATTTCAATCCTGTAAATTCAAACTGAGATAAGAAGTATGTCATAAGGCAAAGTGATAAAAATCTAAAAATGACAAAGCTATATAAACAGAAGCATAACACAAATCTTTCTTTTTCGTCATTTTGCCTCTCTGAGGAGAAGATGCATGACATGGAACAAAGGTCCATGTCCAGATTCAGACTGTGGTGTGATGTTGCTGTAATACAGTATGTATGTGTGCTACAACCATTTGGCCACTAGAGCCCTCTGGGTCTTTGCCATTTTTTAATTCAGAGTTGTGTGGTGGCACTACCTCGTAATTTTAATCATGGGATTAGTGCAGTACTGTCGTGTGTGTCTCTCTGTGTGTGTGTGTGTGTGTGTGCGTGTGAGCTCTGTCAGCACCTGTGTTGAGGTCATTAGCGCTACTGGACAAAACGCATTACGAAACAGCGTCATAAAAAAGACATAAGACGGGCAGTATGCAGTGTGCATTTGAGTAGCTCGGCGAGGGAGGAGGGAGGAGGGGGGATGGGGTGAGGGGTGTTTTGAACACATGCCTGGCACGTACGACTCAGGCGAGGAAAAGAGTTTTGTATCCTCCTCACCAGGGGAAATAAAGAGAAGGTGAGACAAAAAAAAAACTTTTCCATTGCTCCAGGCTACTGTTACCTGGCAGCCGCCGAGGAATTTAAAATATTATTCTGCCACTGCATATATTCTACATCTCTGTGAGAGACACAAACCTCACAGAAAGGCTCTCTTGTGCAGAGGCACGCAGTATGTCAAGGCTTCAGAGGGGGAGACTCCTACCAGGCCTCAGGCAGCGAGAGGTGGTGGCTTCTGTTTTGGACGTTGTTTCTGGGTGTTTAAAAAAATGATGATGTTACTTTCTCACTGTCACCCAGACTCCGTCTTTCACCCCGAGCCATTTGCATAGCAATGTTATTCTGCCAAGAAATATGGGGCAGCTTTAAGAAAACTCCACTTTGGAGAGGCGGGCGGAGGAACGGCGGGCGGAGGAAAGTAAGTGATAGTGATGGACGGTGTGATATAAATAGATGTAGTGATGGCAGGATAATGCATGGCTCTTTCTGCCGGGCCGAGGTTCAGTCCTGTCAGTGACACGGGGAAGAAGGGAGGAGGAACGGGGGAAGAAGAGAAAGGGAGGAAGTGAGAGAGAACGGTGTGGGGGGTGGGGGGGGGGGGGGGGGGGGGGGGGGGGGGGGGGGGGGGGGGGGGGGGTCTGGGTGTCTTTTCCAGGTCACTGAGGGCTCCTAGGTGTGCAGGAAGCGGTGTGATATAAATAGATGTAGTGATGGCAGGATAATGCATGGCTCTTTCTGCCGGGCCGAGGTTCAGTCCTGTCAGTGACACGGGGAAGAAGGGAGGAGGAACGGGGGAAGAAGAGAAAGGGAGGAAGTGAGAGAGAACGGTGTGGGGGGTGGGGTGGGGTGGGGGGGTCTGGGTGTCTTTTCCAGGTCACTGAGGGCTCCTAGGTGTGCAGGAAGAACCCTTGATTAATTATGATCATTATTATCATCATCTTGGCCAGGGCTATTAATCACCGCCATGTCAGAGTGAGGATCAGACAGGGTCCAGGAGGGAAGCGGGGGGGATGTGCCTCTTAGTGGATGTTGGGTTGTTGGCATGTTAGACACACTCCTATCCCAGTGCCCCTCACATGCAGCAGTGTTGAGCATATGTCTACTGTCAGCCAAGCATATATCACGAGTAGGCCGGTTGTCAATCCGGCTCCCACAGCTCCAAAACAAACTGGCAAAACACACCGTGATCATCGATGGCTCTGTGCTTGATCTACATGCCAATAAGAAAGCCAGCCAGGTATGAATCGACTGCAGCTAACTTGACAGCCAGTCGGCTCTCTTGATGAAAACGTTGTTTGTCAGAACATCCATCTTTGAACCGAAATGAGTGGTTATGACAAGTTGCGCTCGTGCCAGCACGCTGGGATATGCAATAAAGCTGTACATCCCAAATGAGTGTGCGGTTCAAGCACTGTCCTCACAAATCATTTTTTATTACGGATACAGGCTCTGCGTAAGGATACGCCACTAAACAACATGGACTATATTGTTCAGTAAAAGCCAGCAGATTTATATATTGTTGGAATTCTTGCTCATCCAACCTAGCCTCTCTGCATGTTGCACTTAATGATTGACAGCTCCATGCAGCCATGACAACTACAGGGTAGGATGTATTAGTCGCCCAGCAGCCAGCGACACTGGGGCCTCCACTCTGTCAAGGCGTCTTTCTGACTTTTATGAATACATGTACACAGCTCCGAGCGGTGGCGGATTTGTCTTTATAAGTCTGGCTGACACGTCTGCAGCGGCCCCACTTCATTTATTCCACTTGCGTAGATTAAGGCTGGCATTACAAGTAAGGTCACACCATGCATCAATGTTACCGCGACACCGCGGCGCTGCTGAGCGTGCTCAGGCGTTGCCATTACTCCACCCCAGCTTCTTCGCAGGAAATTCTCATCAAGTCCCTGTTTTGCATCCTCCTTTTTTCCCAGACTTTCCTGACCCGCGGCCCGTCTCATTCCTCCCCATCGCGTTGTGTTGCGATGAGGCCGGGACAGGTGTAAACGCTGCTCCGGGAAGGGCTCTGAGCCTCACGCTGTGTCAGAACAGGTGTGCTGCTGGACAGGAGGTGCGAGGCAGGTGTTAGATGAAGCCTCAGCTCAGGAGTGTAACTGTCAAAATGTCTGTGTTCCTCCTTCTGTGATGACATGTTAATCCCTAACACTGGGTCTCCAGTGGGAGCGTCTACACCACTCACTCTAATAATAAACAGGAAGTCAAGGAACATCCTTTACTGACACCTGGAAGCTAATTAGATTTTAGCTACTCCATCTCAGTGTGCGCCACCCCACCCCACCCCCCAGCCCCTCAGCCGTTTCATTTCTCGTCATCTTTTCTGCCTTTGTCTAAACCATGAATGTTACAGTACCAGCAGGATGATGGTTTGTGTAAAGTAGGTTACCTCAGGGTAAAGACGCATCCTTGCTTTGGTTTCTCATGAGGGCAGAAGTTTGACTTTGTGAACGCAGCTCGTTGGCAGTTGTTGGGCTGACGTCCTCGCAACCTCAACCCGGCCTCTTTTAGCGCAGGGACTCGGGGACACAATCAGGGACGGTCATTTGTCCTTGAGGGTCTGGGTTCTTGTGAGGCAGCGAAGAGCTCTTAGCTGTGTTGATATTTATATCAAAATGCTCCTCGTCTGTCCAGGACTTTACGCCGGCTCCCTCAGCCTCTCAAGTCAGGAGTTTCTCCTTGAACAATAAACCCGACAGAGAAGGAGACTGTGACAGTCATCATGGCTTCGCTGTCTGTTTTGACTGTGGGTAAAATACAAGTCTGCAACAAAAACAAAAGTTTTGTTTTTTTTAAGTGGCGTGTTTATCGTGCATTCTTACTTGAAGCGGTGCAGATTTGTGGTTCGATGTTTTTTGGCGTACTGATTGTTTGTCAGCCACCACTGTCTCAGTCTTCTGCCTGTCGTCTTGTTTGAGTCGCCATCACAAGCCTGAGGTTGTATTTTTTTTTTTTTTTCACAGGCTGTTGGGAGGATTTATTCGTCTTTTACTACATCACTGAAACAGACTCGTAACTCATGAATGAACTCCACTCCACTCCGACGCCCTGGCCCTCTGCGCTTCAAGCTCCATCCTTAGCATCTTATATCCGTCAATCAGGCTAATCTGCTCTCTCTCTCACGTCGCTGCACAAGGCTTTGGCTTTTCCCGTTGAAGTCAGAGAATGGCAGGGCTGCCTTCTTACCATACTCCTCAGCACACAGCTGTCCAAACAACATCTAGTCAATCTAACACTGGCTCTAAATGACTCGGAAACGTTGCATGCTTTCAGATGTGTTGAATAGTTTCAAAGAAGCATTTTTGGTTCTTGCAGTGGTACTTTGCGGTTGTGATAATCAATAGCTAATATGTTGGTCGGTAAAACGCATCTTATACCCAGCACTTTCATTTTAGCATAGTTCAAAATATTTTAGCATTTTTACAGTGTGCTTGGTTTTAAGAGTCAAAGAGTGATATTTTACAGGCGCCATTGATTGTGTTTTCTTTTGGTCGGCATTCTGGTGATTAAGATTTCTCTATTGCCACCTTTTTTGTGTCATGATGGTGCGAGTCTGTAGGATGTAATGGCCGTCACTGTCAGCGCAGCGTATCTTAAAATGACACATGGATGACCGCGTCATGTAAAGGTGACATTTCACGTGACTCAGGCATGTTACATTACCGATGCAGAGTTTGCAGCATTGAGGTGACCTCCACTGCTCTCATCCCAGCTCTTATCCTGCCTGCCTCACCTTTGCCAAACGCCAGAGCTGTTTGTCATGGATGATTTGGTAATAAAATGAGAAAGGTGTTGAGTCAGCGACAGAAGTCTCCGTTCCACCTGGCCCTCTGTCATCGCTTTCCCCTTTCACACACACACACACACACACAGACACACAAAGGCACACATACACGGGCGCTCACGCATTTGAAGTGCACTCATGCATACGCTCTAAATCCTATGCACATGCGGACACAGATTACATATTGATACATACAGCAGTACATGCAACACACTCGACACAGATGAAGATGCACAGGTACTGTTAGATCATACCACTCGGTGTCGTCGGTGTATGTGCATGCCATCTTACCCTCTCTTCATTTTTTCCTAACCTACCTGATGCCAGATGTTTCATTTCACCTTACGGAAAGTTGACCCCGGAGACATTTGGCAGTGCTGATTACAGCATGCATAAATCTACTGTTCTACACCCCTGTATTATACCGGTGTCTCTGGTGAACATATTGCTATTGAAAGTCACAGTGTATTATAACGCTCTCTGCCTCTATCATAACTCATTGAATTGTAAGGCTGGGTCAAATGGCTCAGGAAGTCAAATAATTGGTCTAATGAAGTGCAAAAAGGAGTCTGTCAAAGTCCTTTTTCTGTACAAGACATATATTAGTTCACCCTCCTGTAGCTACCTCGACTGACTGAGACAGTATGGTAATGGAGAACACGAGCCCGGCGTCCTCTCGGGAGCTTCAGCCGACACGAAAGGGCTGCTCAGCGGTGTTCTACCAACTTAAATATTTATAGCAGGGAAATTTCATTGCGCATGAACGGTTTGAGTGATAC
The DNA here is from genome assembly GCA_016785345.1 of Trinectes maculatus. NCBI lineage: Eukaryota > Metazoa > Chordata > Actinopteri > Pleuronectiformes > Achiridae > Trinectes > Trinectes maculatus. The sequence continues at coordinate 204,382 of JAFBJQ010000210.1, read as the reverse complement.
AGTTACTACCCATGAACTTTGTGTGGAGTGCAGGCATCATGTGCTGCTTCCTGGATGACAGGCTTTCAAAGATCTAAACCTGGACTGAAAGGCGCTGCAGAGAGATATGATATCAATATCAACTGAATCCTATGCGGAGCCTGTTATTTGTTTCATTGGATGGATTTATGCAAAGTTGTGACCTAACAATGTTTTGGCTTCTGTTGCACAGCGGAATATTAACGGCCCTATGATAATTTGTGGCACCAATATAGTGGTTGAGAATCATACATTATGCAGTCTTTATGATTTAAGGCACTGTAGTAGGACACTCTGTGGACCTGACCGCCTTGTGTTGCTCACATATCCCACATGCACATGCAAACACATATTATTACTATTACACTACTACTACTATTATTATTATTATCATTGTTATCATTATTTTTTACCAATATCACTTTCTATACTAGACTATCTTTACAATAACCATTTACTAACATACTAATAAGTTATACTATTACTTTTATTTCTATACTAATACAATAATTAAATGAAAATTAAATAATAATTCAACAATAGCTATAATAATCACAATAATCAGCTACGTAGCTTACTGTGGTTTTACTGGTTTTAGCTGTTTGCAGCTGTTGGATTTCATAAAAAAGTATCAATGATGGCTACTATTTATATGTTGTAAATCATAAGTAGTTTTGAAAACACCCACTGTCATAGTCTGATTCTGTCTTTATGTCGTATGTAATGTTGAACTTAGATCCCTGACAAACTATTATCACACTCTACCACTATCTCAGTGTCACACTCTACCATTTTGCCTTCCTAAGCACTGCTGACTTTATCCAGGAGCACTAACAAGTAAACAAGAGTTACCAAGGCGCAACTCCTCAGATGAATATTATATACACCTAGTCTGGCTAAGTGTTGTTGTTTATGTCAGGGACAGTGTTTATTGTGCTTGGTGGGCCTCTTAGTGCAGTTAAGTTTCTCCAGCATCCCACTAAGGCCATCAATTTCTGTACAAGATCGTCTTGGTTTGTGTTTTTTCCTCCTGCTCTCTTCTTCTCCTCCCTTCTTCCGTGCTCGGCTGGTGTTGCCTGCCTGTTCCCTCGTCTCCGCTTGCCCATCTCACCTTCTCTCCTTCCAGATGGCGCATTTCACAACCTGCTAGGCACGATCAATCAAGCCCAGATGCAGACTGGGCTATTAAGGTCAGTAATGATCGGCCTTTGAGCGTTATGGGCCCAGCTCCTGTTGTAAAGCCATGCATCAAACTCTGTTCCAGCGCTCAGCTCGCCTGCCCTTAACAAGCCAGCTTAAAATATCGGCCGGAGGATACAAAATGAAAAGGGTACAACCTTATCTCTCCAAAGACAGGCCGCTGTAGCCCCAAGGTGTAATAAAACTACAGAACTTGGCCGTCGCCTGGAGTCATCTCTTTTATAAGCAATATCTTTCAAACATCAGCTAAGCAGTGGGCTATGGGTGCTGGGTAGAGCGATGTAATGCATCACACCATATTCCCCTGCACAGGAAAAATCTCTGCTCACTAGTCAGGTTCTTCCATCCTGGCCTCATACCCCACACGGGATTTAGATTTAATAGTGTGAGAAGCCAAGGGTTTGAGGGGAGATTCGAAAGGGTCCTGAACCCTGCCCTCCTCAGCCTGCTCCGACCAGATACAAATGCATGACGAAGAGCTGAACTAAATCACACACCAGGGATGGAGACAGCTAGAGGTCCTGGAGGACATCTGCTCCTTCAAGATAGGACTGGGCCACCAAGCTCTTCATTATTCTTTTATTTACACCAAAAAAAGGGGGCCAAGTTCAAAGACTTTCAATCCACGTAATGATTTGACTTTGATCCATTTATGGTTTTTAGCAAAAACAAGAGAAGTGCGATATATGTGTAAACAATGGACGCATGATCCCTATAGTTAGGAATGCCTGTTGGTATTTATGTCTTACTATTCCATATCCCACATCCCACATCTCCAATCCAACCAACATCCCTGTGCTGATATATACTTGTTTGCAAAGAGGCTTGATGTGCACAGTGGATGTTATAAATCTTTGATGTGTTATGCGATATATGGGGCTACGGCTTCTGCTATCATAATTTTACTAGGTCTTACTGTATGTAAGACAGGGTCATTATTGAAGTAGGTCTATTTAGTGGCCACACATCAATGATAAGTCACTGATGCAATTAATAGCCATTTAGAGCTAATGCTGAGACGAGGCGTAATTAATGCATAAAGGGAGGCAGAAATAAAGATCTAGCTTTACCTGGATTTAAAGCAATCCCAGACTCTTTCCTGTAGCTGGATGCTCTGACTTTACAGTAGCTCATGTTTACATATTGCATCCTTCCGTCTGCACAGGTAGATACTTTTTTTTTTTAAATTTTCATTTCCATTTCAGATTTGCATAACCCATTTCCATTGGGAGCTAGAACGAAAACAAAGACCGGTTCAGACTCTTTGACTGTGCCAATGAAAATCTGCTTTGTGTTCAGAGCAAAGGATGGACCTTATGAAGAGCCATCATATTCCGGACCAAAGCAACTGCCACTCCAGCATGCCGCTGTGTGTTACTCATTACTCATTGCATGTGAAAGCAAGGCATGTGCCGCCAGCATGTGTGGAAGGTGATGTCTTCTTATGGATGGGTCCTGTGGGTGTCCTGTGGTTGGCTGGTGATGCCACGCGGCCCTGTCCCTGGTTGGCCAGTGGCCTTGATGTCACCCCAACCACAGCTCACGCACCAATAGGCAGAGAGTCCAGGTCAGCTCAGCCAGTCAGTCTGGAACCTTTGCACGGGCCCATAAAACACAGAAGCACAGAGCAGAAAATTGAAAGCATCACGGAGGTGCCATGCCTCTGCTGGGGAGGAAGATAAAAGTCTTTGGCCAGGGTTGGAAGCATCTTAGCTGGAGATGCATGCTGGGGGCTGTAGGATTTAATAACCTAAGACCAGGGGGTTGTGGGGCTGCAAGCACACAGTGGCAGAGCACAGTAATAGTTTACAGTTGTATGACAGTAAACTGCAACACCCGATGATTAATAATATAGCTGCAAGGCATGACACAGTGGCGGTGTCCTCAGTAGCTGTTTTACTATCCGATGCATTATAGATAGATGTGGCAAAACGTGTCTTGTCATTCAGCGTCTCAGATATGTGGCGAGTTGTCCCGTTGCGCTTTGTGAGCCAGTCTCCCAGGATCAAATAATGGCGTTTGTAGCGCTGTGCGTGACATTTGGATGAAGTCATCACAGCTCCTCTTTGATCACCGCAGCCCCTTTGTGGACGTCACTGTGACTAAAGCTGTCATGGAGGCAGTGGCGACATGATTTATCCACGGAGCCACTCCCCCCTGTCACCTTTGGCATTCTGTTATAACATCACCAGGCAATAAGCTGATGGATTCTCACCAGGCTGAAGCCGCGTTCCTCAGCTTTCCTTTCCGTCTTCCCGATGCCTGTTGTTCCCCCATTTTTACCCGCCTGTACTTGTAAAGCGGCGGTGTGTTTTATCAGTGCAATAAGAGCTGAGTGTTAGCCTTAGTGCACTGGGCCATACCGTCAACTCGCAGCCTGACAAATGAGTTGTGACCTTGAGTAATATTTGCCCATTATTCAGAAGGCACCAGAGCAGATATTAAAAATAGCCCTCATTTCAGAAGGCACGGCGGAAGATGGTGGTGGAGGTTGGCTGTTATCAAATGTGCACGTAGGTGTGTACAGTATGCTTATAAATATGTGTATTATTCCTTTTCCTCTTTCTTAGAAAAGTACTGTATGTTTTTTTAATCTTCCTGAGTCAAGGTAAAGGATTAATTAATTGGTATAGGATTAATTGTATTTTTGGTGCAAAACTTGAATCACTGCACAGATTACACAGTGACAAATAGCAGTGTAGAATACTTTTATATTACTACTGTTGTGTTGTACTTGCTCATCGTGGGAACTGTAGGATTTTTATCTATAATATTGTAAAGTCACGACCTTTCTCTTGTAAGCACCTTGATTTGGTGCTATACAGATCAAATTGAATTAAATTGAAGTTTTATTTGTTTGTTTGTTTTTTTTGTTGTTGTTTTTATCCCTGCCGTACTGTACATGCCTGGTACCATACATAGACGCGCAGTGACAAAAACAACCTGGTGAACAGAGTGGCACTGTTTGCAGCTGATGATCCAGATATTTATCCAAACGTTTGCTGGAGACCATAAACAGAGCTAAAAGGGAGTGGGTATTGAAAATACAGTAAATGTGCAAGTTGCTCAGAGACACCACTTCAAATATATCATAATGTTACTCTCTAACCTCATATCTTCACACAGTGATTTTCCCCAGTGTTGGATGAATAACGTTCTGTCTCATCTCATCTCATCTCATCTCATCTCATCTCATCTCATCTCATCTCATCTCTAAAAACTGTTGTGTTGTTTAATATATCATCTATGTTAAACATAGATGATATGAGAGAGTGACATCTGGCATATGCAAAACTTGTTTCCATTACCCTGTGATACAACCAGACAGTATCACATTGCAGTACACTACAGTACTGCAGTATTCTATTACAATGTAATATACAGATTTGGTGTTAAGTGTATTTATAGCTCGCTCTGTTTGCCTCTTTATACAACTATCTATTTGTCCACCATACATTATACTATTTCAAGTGTTTTAATTTAGCGATTATAATTGTTATTGGATTAATTAATGAAGAATTTGTGGTATTTAACGCACACTGGAGCTGTGACTCTGTGACAAACAAAGCAGGAGATTGTCAAGGTCAAACATTTTCAGAAATCTGTCTAAGGGGCTGGCAGGGAAAAGACACGTCCATCCTGACATTTATGGGACAGTTACGCTCTGACCTACAGAACCCCTGGAAAATTTCAGCAAAATGTCTGGACATCAGTGCATGTCGGAAAGCCGTTAAAGTCAGGATCCAGCCCTGGGCTTATTCACACAGTCACTGACAATATTATAGGGTCTGAAACCCTTATGCTGCCTTCTATCCTTTTTCTCATCTGCCCACGCTGTCCCCCTGACCTTCAGCCCGCAGAGGGCCGTTTAGCTTTCCAGGGGCCACAGCGTGACCGCATGGCCACTCTGCTGAAAGGCATGATGGGTAGTGAGTGGAAATCGGAGTGATCCGGCTCATGGCTCTGGCTGCTTCTGCTCTTCCAGCACACAGGTGTCTGTGGATGAAGATGGATCCATCCCTGATTTGACCCCAGTAAGGGCCCTGGCTGTCACGCCGGCTCCGTCCCCTGTCTTTATCTTTTGTTCTTTTATTCTGATCCCAAAACACCACCTCACCACTTTTCCCTGCAACTTCTTCTTCATCATTGTTCCCTCTATAGTTCCTCAGACCACCGTCAGTCACCTCCCCTCTATTTTCCTCCCGAGTCGATGTTTGGTCACTCTTTCCCGTGTCCCCTGAGACATATCCCTCTCCTTCCTTTTTCTGCTTCCCAGCCTCCATCTCCTGTTTCCTTAGAACAAAGCAGGCACGGCTTCCTCTCATTCATGTCTTCACCCATGCTTTTTTTTCTTTTTGCATCCCTGTTACTGTTCTTTCAGGTTTTTTCAAGAACAAACCTCACCCTTCTTACTCCCTGACCCGCTCTCACACTCCGTCCCACCCCCTCCGCCGCCCTCCCTGAGCCGGGTGTGCAGGCGGCCACTGAGTGGCAAGGTGACATTGTGTGTCATATCAGCATTCCACGGCAGTCCCCTTTCTCTCCAGAGAGTAATTATTTCTTTCAGAGTGAAAGGTTCAATTTGCTATAAAAGAACAAGAGCCTCAGGTATGGAAGGAGAGAGGAGGGATCGCTGCATGAGGAGGGAGGGTGGGGGGATGGAAGTGATGGGGAGGCAGGGAGGGATGGGGGGAAAGTGGGGGAGAAAATGGGGTTGGGGATGGAACAGGAATGAAAGCAGGGAAAAAATCTGAATGACGAGGGGGGCAGCATTCCCTCTGTGTGTGGACACACTGTGTCTGTGTGTGTGTGTGTGTGTGTGTGTGTGCGGTGTGGCTTGTTGGCAAGATGCTATACAAGGTGCCTGGTGATGTCATCGCTTGTCACTTTCTCAGAACTAGGATTACATCACCTACCTGGAAGAGACAGTGGCTGGCTCAGGAGCCTGGTGGACAGACAGAAGCCAGAGAGCCACACACAGCAGAATGTGTACAGACTGTACACATTAAGGCCTTAACGCTGCCTCGCAGACTTGTATCTTTTTATTTGTTTGGACTGGTATATTCAGTCCGTGTCTGCTTTGAGCAACTCCATTTTTAAAATGCTAATTTTAAAAAGGATGTATTTTAGGGGCTGTGGGCGTTGAGGTATTTGTAGGTAAGCTGTCTCATTTCCATACCATGTATATCCCCCTCACGTCCACCGTGCCGCCCCCTCCACCTCACCCTGCCGCTGGATCCTGCGTCCCATAGTCACCTGCTGGAAATTGTTACGGTCTCTCCAGTGCAGGAGGGGTTTTTCACCCCGGTGTCTTCCTGTTGGAGTGTCTCTCACCACTGGGATTAAGGAGGCTCTCCAGACAGGCTGAGGCGCTTATTTAAAGCAGCAGGCTTGTCACCGGGACTGTTTTAAGTGGGAGCTTGAAAGCAATTGCTGCACGATGTTGGCTATGAGTTATTATGCGATGCTTCAGTGGCGGGGAGCGGGGGAACCGAGAAGGCTAACCCTGTTGCTTTCTGACTCCAGCACGCAGATGAATGGAAGAATGAGGGATTGGACTCTGGGTAAATAAGAAAAAAAGACTTACACACAAATGTTGCCATTTGTTAGTCTTTGTAATGTTAGCTTTTGGCAAATCCCTATCATTATTTCATGACTTCTCCACTTGCACTGGGGACAGTGAGAGCCATTCAGCACTGCTTCACAAATCATTTACTTTTTTTCCCCGACACTTACAAAGAACTGCACTTATGACCAGTGATTACAGTTCAGTGCCGCTTCAGCACAGGAACCGACACATCACATCCTAAGTAAACGTCTGTAGTGTGATGTTTTTTTGCGTTTTCCGTATCCACCAAATGAAATCCTCTGTTGTGCGTGTCACGCTTTGCCTGCTGAATATTTGGAGTCGGACCCATTAATGAAAGCGGCAGAGAATCTTTCTGGGTGAAAGAGCTTCTGGATGCAGCTGGGTCTCGCTCTGTTGACTGAAGCGATTTTAATGTTTTATTGATTTTTTGATTTTTTTTTCTTCTTCTTCAGCCTCCATATACACACTCTTACTCTATCTTTGTCATGAGGAACAGCCAAACAGGCAAATATATATATATATATATATTTATATATATGTGCGTGTGCGTGTGCGTGTGCGTGTGCGTGTGCGTGTGTGTATATATATATATGTATGTATGTATGTATGTATGTATGTATGTGTATATATATATATACTGTATATATATATATACTGTATATATATATATATAGGTATATGGTATGTTTTTATTTTTGTGTGTGTGTGTGTGTGTGTGTATATATATATATATATGTATATGTATGTATGTATGTATATGTGTATATATAAAAGAATGCAAAGAGTACAAATGACGATTCCTGAAAATATTTTTTAATTTGGACTCACCTCCAGTATTCCTGTATATATATATATACTGTATATATATATATATAGGTATATGGTATGTTTTTATTTTTGTGTGTGTGTGTGTGTGTGTGTATATATATATATATATGTATATGTATGTATGTATGTATATGTGTATATATAAAAGAATGCAGGAGTACAAACGCCGATTCCTGAAAATATTTTTTAATTTGGACTCACCTCCAGTATTCCTGAATGATCGCTGCGTTTCCACTGGGTAACAGTGAGTTTCTGAAGCGCACCTACCCTGACCCCGAGTAGCTTTTTAATCTCCGCTTGTGCATGAACGCATGACCGGAAAGCAGTACAATGAAGGAGGAAAACAACAACGCAAAGAGACAAAACAATAAGCAGGAGAGAGCAAATGACATTGAAAGGGAGATGAAATTAATTTGCATACCCTCTAGGTTTTTTTTTTCGCTAAAGTGGGAGGGAGGAAGGAAGAATGGAGGGTGGAAGGCAGGAGCTGTTTATATGGGAGGGGGGGGATACAGCAGTGTCAAACGCCAATGGATGCAGGCTGCTCTTCTTCTCTCACAGAGCAAACCCAACCGCTCCATCTCTCATACACACATGCAGCAACATCTCCAAGGTTGTATAAATCACACCGCTCTCGCTACTGAACCAGCATATCCTGCCCACCACGAACAATTACCACCCCACCCCTTAGTCAGATAACAAAGCATCCTATCTTAATAAGCATCCACCATGGGGAGCTAATGGTCTCACCGCTCCTTTTAATTTTATTCATACCTAACTATGAGATATTAATAATGAATGCAGTGTAAACAACAGTTTAAAATGCCGGCCATGCCATTGTGGACTAATTGGCTCATTAAATGTAACATTAGGTGGGAGAGGGGCCCTTGATTGGGAGCTGTAGGCCCCAGTCAATGCTAACACTCAGAGATCATTGATCTTTACCCAGCCTGCACTGCTCTGATTAAAGAGCAATAAAGATGGGGCCGGTTCCCCTCGGTTCCATAACGCTGCCACAATTCCCTGCAAGTGCCTGAGACACTGTCCAAGAGCAGACCGATATTTTCCCTTTCATGACCCCCCTGCCAGGCGTGCCAGTGTAAAGCTGGAGCCATAGGACCACGCGGACGCAGCTGTGGCCACCGGCCCCCCAGAGAAGCAGAGGTACTAAATGGTCTGAAGAAGAGATTGACGAGAAAGGGACTCGCTGCGTCCATCAGATCCTAATCACCCAGCATTTCACCTCACTGTCCAGTGCTGACCCAGTGATGTGCGTGCACGGTGTTGTGTGTGTGAGTGTGTGTGTGTGTGTGTGTGTGAGCGATTCAGCCAAGCCCATCTCTCATGTTGCTGCTGGGGGCCTCTAAAGTGTCTCTGGCCAAGGCTTTGGTTCCTCTTAAAAAATTGAAGAGGCCCAAAATAAATAGGCGAGCGGATCCCAGAATTCCACCGTCTAGCATGTGGCATCGAGCGACTAGTACGCGCTGGTAGAGGTCACATATTGCAGTAAACAAAGCAGACATCATGACTCTTAGACCTTTCTAGGACGATCTGGTGGCGATGAGGATTAGGGGACAGAAGTGGTCCCAGCAGCACAGTGACATCTGGCCTGAGCGGGCTGGAAGCCCAGTTGACTGCCTCTACTGGCCAGCTATGGAGGGTGGTTTTATAGCAGCGCTCTGGTCTGGGCATTGACTCCAGTTCTAATAAACATCCAATATGTTACCCCACACTCAGACAACAAACAGAGATGATACTCTGTAAAAACACAACAAGCCCTTCGATTGCCCTGCAATAAATAGGTTTTTACACACTGTGGGAACCTGTAAAGGCCTTTTGTGGCAAACGGAGCCTGACCAGTTGTATAGGGACTTCAGGTATATGATCAGCTGTGTGGACTGCTGGAGGGGGAAAAGGGGTTAGTCACTGAGTCACAATTCATAACTTTTCTTATTTATAGTGTTTTCTCTCACATGTCACAAGTTCGATATGCTATAATGTTAAACATAATAAAGGATCCATATGAGCCTTTTGTATGATTAGTGGTGGTAAATCAGGTTCCAGTATCTGGGCAGGTAGACCTTATTGTATGTTTCTTATCTGTCTGCTGTGCTGTTCAGATTACTGTGCTTTACTTATTATGGCATTTCACACCAGGTCGTCCATGACTTTACATGCACCATATTGATGTTTCTCTCCAGTCTTTTTCTTCTTTTCTCTTTCTAAAATGTGGGAAGTGGATTTTCCCTCAGGGAATTAGATTCTTATTAGTTCCTGTTTAGATAAATGTGGTTAAAAAGCCGGGATTTGGAAAAAAAAAAAAACATGTCTCCTTTTTATAAGTGGCTTTTCTCTTTGACGTGAAGTTGCCATGTTCACGCTCACACTCGGCAGCTATTACAATGAGCCGAGTGTGTGGAGCAGCATAGCAAGAAATCAGACCGTGATTACAAGTGCCTCAGGGCCTGGTTTAAGGCACAGGCTGGTATCTTCTGTGCACAGCCCTCCTCCTCCCCATCTCTCTCCTCCACCCTCATCCGCCTCTCTTCCGCTTTAAGCGTGTCTGTGCTGCACCCTTCTTTTACCCTCCACTGCCCCACCTTCCTGATCTCATCTGGAGACAGCGCAGGTGCAATGGAGAGATAGAGGAAGGCATCTCCACCCAGGCTAATGATGCCTGCACCTATTCTCAGCTCAACATGCTAAAACAGTGTCTGTGCAGCAGCCTGGCTGCAGCTAGATGAGGGCAGGAAGCATCACAGCATTCCAGACTGACAGGAGATGGTCTCCTGCAGATAAGGAACAGATTGTTTTAGGTGTGCGCGCTCACAAAATAAGATGCTCACCCTCACATCCACATATATCTGTTTTGTCTGACACACACACTGCCCATGTATATATGTAGTGTGTGTGTGTGTGTGTGTGTGTGTGTAATGTTGATACATGCTTTTATCTGTTATTGTTTTCGTTATCTCCCTCCATCAGACAATAATGTGCGCACACAACACACCCAGTGAACCACGCTGTTCAGTGGTGGAGAGGAAACATTTTCCATTGACCTCTGTGTTGCCACGCTGTCTCGTTGAGCGAAGGTCAGCAGTCATCAGTCAGATGCCCGGGCGGCAGGCTGCAGTTGAAAAGTTCAGGCAGCACGCGCGTGTGTACACACAGCTGTACAGGACATGCTCGTGCACTCACATGCACTTTGGCATGGAGCATAATGGGCCGTGCTCTGAAGCGGTGACGCCACAGGTCAAACCGGGCGACTGTCAGAATCCACACTGTGTGATTCACTCTCAAGAAGTGAACAGCGCACACATTAATAATACGGGACAAAAAAAAAATCGAATATGGAATCTAATGTGATTTGTGGTTACACTGCAGAGCACGAGCTCTATATTGAAATATGTACATGTACACACACACACACGCACACACACACACACTCCTTAAACTAGGAATGTGAAATATTTAGATTACTACCCTCGCTGGGCGCATCAGTTTTAGAAGACTGATTTAAACTAACTTTGCGTACCTGTGTTCGGTGGTACGAACACACACACATGCAGTTGCGCACATTCCCACATAGACTGAGAGACGAAAGGGGATGGCGGGATTAACGGATCAGTTCCCAATTTCCTCCAGCCACCCAGCAGTAATCAGATCATCTCGCACCTGACGTGAGGCCTGAATTCCATTAGGCTTTATTAGCAGTAATTATCCCCTGCTTCCACCCCATGCTGCTTTCTTAACTCCTATCCTTCATTTTTTTTCCTGCAGATTCCGAGGTTGCCCTCTTCTTCCCCCATCCCCTTTGCTCGTCCCACTTTTTTTATGCCAGCGCCACCCTCCCGCGCCCGTCTGAAAAGCCTTTCTCTAAGTATGTGTTGGTTGTGTTACTTTCCCATGTCGACCTTTGCACCTGTGAAAAAACGGTCAGTAATGTCAACATACAGAAGCATTGGCACTTGCATCCGTGCACACACACGTACACGTTTTCCTCAGTCTTTGTGGACCAAAGGACAATAATCCTACTTCAGCTGAACAATCTCCCACCTGTTATTTTCTTCTTTTGTTTTACGCACTGTTTGCAGCAGGCCCACATGTGAGATGGACAATAGTTGACTCTTTCAGATAGTGTTTCCCACTCAGGCAGGAAGCAGCGAGGACTACAGAAAGGGGACAATCCTCCTGGGAGCAGCTTTTTACTCCCAGTTTGTGTTCATTTGTTCCCCCGCTCCCCTCGGCTGCCTTTGGGAGCAAGTCAGCGCTTGTTTTATTGGCTGTTACAGTGTGTCAGGGAGCAAATCGTTTTTTTACTCACAGGTGTGAGTGGAGGACAAGTGTGACTCTTACACTGGTTTGTGTATGGGGTTAAAATGATCTGGGTAGGAATAGTTTTGTCTCTTTGGCTCTCTCTCGCTCTCTCTCTCTCTCTCTCTCTCTCTCTCTCTGTGTCGATGCACGACTGAGCAGAGGGTTATGTGTTTGCTAAAAAGTGAAAATTGTGTTTTTATATTTACTTGTTTATGCATGAGAAAATAAGTATGTGTATATATATGAGGTGAAGCAAAGTAGATGATAGAGCCGATTCCCTCTGTGCTGCATATTATCACATTTTGTGTAATTATATAATTACTGCTAATCACCCACCTGAGGTGGCAGTGCTCTGCGGCAACACACTATTACAGAACAAACACAGCGACCTCAGCACATCTCCCACTCATTAACACACTCCTCCCTCCCTTATTCACACCCCCTCCCTTTCCCTATCGCTCTTCCTCCCTTTCTCCATACTCATTATCTCTTGTCTTTATTTACATGCATGAAAACACGCATGTTTGCGCTCGCTCCCGTAATGTAATGAGGATCCCAATCAGCCATAATGAGATGAATAGCGTTTTAGTGGCAGATAGGGGAAATTTATAGAGGGAATATCTTCCCAGCAGGTTTGTGCCTGATGCCAAACAGAAAGGAGAAGACAGCCTCTCCAAATCACATCTGATGTTCCATTCTTTCAGCAGGCAAAGCATGCGGTACCGGTGTAGCAATGCCGTATACTGCACGTTACTTAACTCCATGCACAAGTCTCCAAATGAGAGCGAATGGAGTGATGGGTGGGGGCACGGGGGAGGGGGAGAGAGAGCTATTCAGAGGCAAGAGACAAATCTCACGTTTCAGACTCTGTTTCATAGTACGTGAAATTCAATACACCACTCCAATCCAGTGCAAGCTGTCATTGCGTATGCCAGTAATAGCAATCAGATATATTGTGTTCACTCCCCTCAGCCTCCCAGTGTCAACTTATGTTTATGTTTGCCAGTAAATATATTAAATGTCATTTAAACCTTTTCGCAAGAAGTTGATTGTTTCGTTGCTGTTGCTTGGTGCCGCCTGGTTCTTGCAGTTTGTCGTCCTGCGGAACTTTGCACGGCCCTTTATTAATCTGCCTGCTGGATGGCAATTCTCACAAGTGCACCTGAACGCCTCACAGTCGTCTGGTTGTGTCTGCATCCCTGCTCAATTAAATGTTATCCTCAGGAGTGGGCACAAATTGAAAAGACACATAGACAAATCCAAGTATTGTATTTACACCGGTCAGTTGAAATTGATTGACATTTGAGTCTCGCATTAGTGGGGACTGTAATAGCTGCGCCTTTCCTCGCCGTCTTTTTGAGCCATGTGAAAAAACCCAGCATGACAGGAAAGGAATTGTGTTGATGGGGAGACACACACACACACACACACACACACAAACAGAAACAAACTGCAGTAGCTAGGCATCCTCTGAGAGGCGTTCCGCTGCTGACAGTGCAACAGGACGGCACAGTGAGACCTGCAAACATCTCGCCCACATAATGAGACAGGGCAGGAGAGCTGGGGCCTCTGGAGGAAGAGAGGGGCTGGCAGTGGGAGGAGCGGCGGGAACATGTCGGTCCCCATACACACGGCAGAGGACGTGGTGGACCCCTCTGTCAACAAGTGTATCTGAGGGACGGCAGACAGCAGACAGAGTATCCCACATGTGGCAGGCTGAATGGATTTATCACAAAGCAGAGACACACACACACACACACACACACACACGCCACGTCCCAACCATCTTCATCAGACACAAAAAAAAACATTAATTAGTGTTGTGTGCGTGTGTGTGTTATGTTCCCTGACAGAGACTGCAATATTTTTACAGTTTGTTTTTTTTTTGCCTCTCCCCCCCTTCACAAACTCTGTAGCACTGCACAAGTCTCCACTCTCTAAAAATGCAGTCACAGCACTTTACAGGCCTCACTGAAGCCTATTACTGTACAGCACAACTAGCGCTAGAGGCCTGTTTGTAGGTACAGAACAGACATATGTATGGCCATCTTCATTCTCATCAAGTATCACTTAGGGATACACCTTGTTTTCAAGCGGCTAATGGGCTGTAGCAGTTGCTGTTTTACTGTGGAATCTTAAGAGCAACTTCTTGCTCCAGGTGGAGAGTGTCTCCATTACTGTCCTCATCAACCAGCAGAGGAGTGATGGAAAACCCTCTGCAGTCTTCATCTCGGGTGGGGAAATCAGCAGCTGGGTAAATGTTAGTACAGGTCCCCTCACTAAATAGTCTCTCTCTTTTCTCTCTCTCTCTCTCTCGTTCTCTCGTTCTCTGTCACCTCAGTCTCCGTGTTGCTGACCTCTTTATCTCGCTCCGGTGTCTGTGCTCCCTGTAGGAAAACAATGGGACCTGTGCACACAGAGATGAGGGGGACTCCAGCCCAATCTCATTTAGGCAGAGAGAGGGCAGAGTGCCACCAGGAACCTCCACTCGGTTACACCTGAGGGGCCCCTGCTATAGAAGGAGGATACGCAGCTTTGCATGTAAATTGCTGCTGGGAGCTATCTCCGCTCGCCGCCGCCTTCTACAGGGGCACGGAAACACTGGCGCCTGATTAATATGGAGGATATCAAACCTGCTCTGCAAACACGTGTTAAGGACTGTGTTTTTGTGCCACTGTTGTATCCATCACATATGCTCTGGTGCCTGGGAACATGGAGATGACATTCCATGACATTTCATGCGATCCATGTGTCATAAAGCCGACATAAAGGTTGACATACAGCTTACTTGGCGATGGATTGGCTGTCATAAACATTGATGGCACCACATAACAAACGATGCAAAATTTTCACGGCACTGTCGTGACATTGAACAATGTCGTCCCCGCAATCGAATCTGGAACTCATTTTCCAAGCGTTGACCTAAATCTTAGTAATGTCACTTCGACCAGCGCGGTATGATTGAATGACTCTGTGATTGTGCACCATTTGTCATAAGGAGTCATCACACAGCGTAAATATCATAATCAAGCAGTTATTTGTGATGCTCTTACCCGTGGATTGAGGTCTGAGAATATTTAACATCTTTCAGTATCTTCAGGAATCAGTCTCCATCCATAACTGCACATGGCGTTGCACTTAATAACTCAGAACACACGATTGTCTTTTTCCCTTTCCAAAGTCAATGTTCTCCATCGTGGGTTGGGATATGGACATTTATTCTTTGCTCTGACAAATTGACCAGCGTTATTTTTCAAACCAGGAATGCGTTTTACCTGAGAAGCTCATAAATGAGTGTATGAATAGTAGGTATGGTGGTTTACTGTGTCATAGTCTACTGATTGATCCAGCAACATTAGAAGTGAGGACTGCATTGCATATGTTGCCCAGATCCTCTGTCACAGACACAGAGTGTCCAGTCCAGATACGTTAAGGGCTGAGCCTGTAAAGCTTACTGATAACTGGTTGCAGTAATGGGTTAATTATGACTGCAATCTCCTTTTCAGTAAACAAATAGGCAGATATGTCAGCTGACAGGTTCTTGTCTGGTGCAGGTTGCAGAGAGCTGAGTAATCGTTTCAACGTGAAAAATATTTTCTGAATGTGTCTGGTGCTGCTGATCTTATCGCTGCAAAAAGCAGCTTTGAGCGCTGATGCTGGATGAGAAAGAAGACAGAAGTGACTGATAACCCCAAAGATCAGTGGGGTCACTGGATTTATGCCATTTTTCCCTGAGCAGCCGCGGGATTGGTACCGAGGAGTCAGATGGTATCAGTCAGTCGGGGTGAGGCGGGTTGGAGGAAGGAGGTTCTGTGGATAGAGGACGCAGACCGTCCGATTGAGTAGACAGCGTGGCATCATTGACCTCCAGGAGGGAAATGCTCGAAGTGGACAAAGCGGAGTGGCCGACAGTGACGTCAACAAAATAAATTTCAGAGTTTTGACCGTTCTGCTGATTTTGGTACAGTTTCGCATTAGAGTCAGGTTAATTTTTTATTTCTTCCTCCACCGTGGCACTATTTTCTGGTTTGATCCTAGTCCCACTGAGACCCAGTAGCTCGCGGGATACCTGGTTAGCATAGGCAGGAACCAAATCGGCTTTTCAAATGCAAACCAGCAGTTTCACAGGCTAAAGAAGAAGGAGGCACATGTAAGTGAAGAACGTTGCAGTTAACTGGAAGTTTGCCATTCGATGTATTGAAGAGTTCCGGACCCTGCTGGTGACCTGACACAAGCAGACCGCTGGTCTTTACACAAGGAGGGCTACACATGAAGGCTGACATTTGAGCTGACACTTCTTTACTAATAATTCATACACACAACTGAACACAACGTCAGGATTGATAGCGTCCAGCTGATTCACCCTCTGGACTTGTTTTTTTTTTAGGTCATGAACTTTTCTGATGACTGTAAGAAGACCTTCATCCTAAACTGTGCCCTCCTTTTGTGCATTTTGTTGTGTTTTTGTGCCCGTGTGTTGTTGTGTAGCTCCTGTGCAGGAGCTCAGGGCAAGCCAAGGAGATTCGTAAAGTCGTCCCGTCCTCATCCGTATGCATGGCCATGCCTCCACCAGAACTCTTTTGTTTTTAATGATAACTGGTTCCACGCGTTGTTTACTAAGATGACAGGTCTATTTTCTCCTGATTTATAGCACTGTGGCATTCAAGGAGATACTGTACTTATTACTTTAAACGCAGTATGCAAAAGCAAGTCAGAGAGACGGGCCGAAGGAGAAAGGAGGAAGAGGTGTGGACATAAATTAAGAGCCGCTGTTCTCCTTCTGCTCCAGACCGAGGTCCAGACACAAAGTGAGAGCTGATCACCTCAGGTCACGCGTTGCCCTCCGGCCTGATTCAGCTGGTTGCCAGGAGACATCGTCAGAGGACCCTGTCAGCTGCATCTTTATGTTTTGTTTTGTGCATTTGGGCGAGTGACTGGGCTCCCTCTCTTGGTACAGTTATACACAGAGTCACAGGGAGACTCCCTCTGGTGGTTGAACACCAGTGTCACACGCTGATCTTTTGGTGAAGGAAAAACCACCCCAACCTTCATCCCTAACCCAGTTCTGCACAACGCTACGAGAGTTATTTTTTTAGGATAACTTTAGTGGTAATGAGGTATGAGAGGGCTACGGTGGCAGGAAAGTTAAGGAGGAAGTGGAGGGATAGAAAAGGAGGTGTGGTGTCATTGTTTTGATGGATTTAGTTACAGTTGCACAGAGATCAATTATTCAGCAGAGGCATGCATGGTCGCAGGATTAATGGCGCATGCAGCAGATAAATCAAGCCTCGCTCTCGAACTTCTTGTGGTGCGAGTGGAAACATTTGCAAGACAAACATAGAAACACGTTTGACGCTGGCATTTTGTATCCATCCCTTACTATTAGTAACCTTGAGATTTCAGTGGAGAGCGGGAACAGGGGAGCACATCCGGCTACAAAGAACCATCCAGATTTAGGGATCTCATGTCAAAAAAATGAGCCCATTATATCATGTTGAATGCCGATTTGGCTGCGAAGGACAGAAGTCTCTCTCTGTCCTCAGACTGTGGAAGGAGATGAAAAAGGAGGGCTGTAGTTGGTGTTGAGAGATTGAAACGATGCTATATATTACAACCTCCGGAGAGCTGTCGGCACACCAACTTTCCAGCCCCCCACTGGCATCTCCGTGTCTGTCTCTCTCTCTCTCTCTCTCTTATTCACACTTTGACTTTGCTTCTAGTCCTTTTACCGTTTTAGGTTTACTGTTACACGTCTCATCACATCCCCTTTGTGTATTCAGGCTGTCTGGCTCTGCTTGTATTTGTATATGATTGCATTTGCTACCTTCAGCCTCCCGCCCTGCTCCACACTTGTCTGTTTTGGCTGCCAGGTTGTACCTGTCTGCCTCCTCGGGACGTTTTGGCCCGTGTATCTCTCTTCGCCTGTAATTCCCTTCCTCTATTCGTCTGCCTTCTTTATCGGCCCGTCTCCTTTATCTGTCTGTTCCCCGGCTGAAAACACCAAGTTTTTCCCATCTGGAATGTCAAGTCATTTCCGTTCTCTCCTTGTATTATATTTCACGGGCCTCTCATTCCTGCCCTGTTTTGTCTTGTTCTCACTGGTTTTATCCATTTCGCAAATGCGCACGTTTGCTCTGTTGAGCGTACTTCCTCAGTCTCTCCCCCTCTTCCTGGTTATCTTTATTTGTGCCACCGCTGTGTCCACAAGTGTTTTTCTGTGACGCCGAAGCCAGGCTTCGCCTACAAGATTAGAGCTGTTGCAATTAATTCCGAGCGGAGTGAGTATGGCGGGTTTGGGCCATATCAAAGGAGCGACAGGACACCGAGAGTCATTTTTGCATATGGGCGAAACAGGAGGAGAAGAAGGGAGGAAGGAAGAGGGGTGAGGCAGATATGGTGGGAGTGGGTGGATCAAAGCGCAGGATGGCGGCAGAGTGCTGTCCCCTGCTGTGCAGCTCAGATAAAGACAGGTTAGCGCCACAGGTCTCCTCAGTGAGAGGGAGCCAGGCACCAAGCCAGCAGAGATGCATGAACAAGCCAGCTTACAAACATCTCATAATAACTCAGGCAGAAGAAGCCCTCTGAATTAAAGTGTCACTTTTCATTTGCTATCCTTTCCCTCTTTTTGGCTCAATGGCTGATTTTCCCCCCTTCTCTCTCTCTCTCTCGCTCGCTCTTGTCTGCCTATTCCACCACCATAACCCACCGCCCCCCTCTCCCCACGCCCCGCACTTCCCCTCATCACAATCCGAACATAACATGTACTTTTTCCGTCGCCTTCCCCACTGTCTTCATCACAGACCTGCCTGGGGGCTCTCAGGCTGCTCCATCTGCCTGCTGTGTGTCTATAGCGCTCCCTGTCTTTCCTTGCTCGCCTCAGTGTCTGTCTCTAAATCTGTCTTTTGTGTGTTTGGCTAAGTGTCTTTCTGCAGGGCTAGCTGCCCCCCCTCCCCCCCCCAACACACATACACACACATTCAGAAGTATTAAACCTTAGGTTGAAGTTGTATTTTTTTGTTTTTTTACTATATGCTCATTTACAGGCCCATTGAAACTTCACAAAGGAACTGGTGTCCTGCAGCAGAGGAATGAAGTTATCTGTGTAGCGGATGCTGCTCAAGAAAGTTAGCAATCTAACACTGTTGACCTATATGCCTTTATAGGCCCAAAGCAAAAGAGCGTGGGACAGAGAAACACTATTATTATTTTTGTTGTTGTTGTTGAAGTCACGTATTTGCACAGGGGCCATGACAGTAAAGGTAGCGTGTACAGTCTGGGTTATATTGCTGCAGTTTCCATTGCAACTCCATGATCACTGTCATTGTTTTCAATCTGGGTGCTGGGTGTCAGGAGGGGGGAGGGGAGCGGGGGACAGAAAAGCAGCTTTGCCCTCCTCTCCCCTCTCCCCTCCGCACCCCCCACCCCCCCTCCCCCTCCCTCCCTCCTGTAGCCTGTGTTTGTGTTGGGAAGATTAAGCTGCTCTGACAAAGCTGTGTTTACAAATATGCAGGCAGAGAAACAGGCCAAGCGACGCTGAATAGGAATAGAATACAAATTGCTTTTTTATCTCTCTTAGGGCCGGGGCGAGAGAAAATGTGTTTGCGATTGTTGCTCCTCCGCCTGTGAAGGATAAAGCCTCAGTACTGGGTTTGGGCTCCCTGTTAGCATTCATTCTCTCCTCTCCTCTCTCTGTCTCTCCCTCTCTCTGTCCTCTCACCCCCTTTCTCTCCCCCATTCTCTCTCTCCTGTTTGCCTGCTCCCTACTCTCTGTCTCTTCCTCCCCAGCAGGATTTTTAAAATTTTTTTTCTCCCTCGCTGTTTCCCTAGTAATCATATCTGCTCTCCTCTCTTCTTCCCTCCCTGACTCTCATGTCTCCCTGATGTGTGCTCCTCTTTTCTGTAAATGTGCACTACTCCCTCTCCCATCACCGCCTCCCCGCAATCATTTCCTCCATTCCTCTCCTCCTTCATGTTCCCAAACAAGTCGAATATCTCCCTGTGTCGCTTACTCCCTCTCGCTCCATTCATCTATCCTCTTTTCTCTCTCCCTCTCTCTCTCTCTCTCTCTCTCTCCCTCTCCTCCGCTCAGTGGGACTTGTCATGATTTACAGTCTCTCTCAGCTCTTCCTTGCTCACACCGGAGATATTGGAAATTTGGAGTGCCTATAGATCACGGCAGGAGGAGACGGCGTGAGCCTCTGCTAATCAGCCTTAACAGAAGTGTGCAGCATTACAAATCTGAGCTCTCGCTTACAATTAGGCAGCGTGTCGGCCTGGCGTAACCCACGGCAGGGAGGCTGGGCCTGTGATGTCATCGCCAGCAGGTCCCCACTCTGTGTGTATGTGTGTATATATGTGTGTGTGTGTGTGTTTGTTTTAGGCCAAAAAAAACCCCAAAAAACCCAGAGCTGGATGGTTTGCTCTCATTAATGCAGAGGACACATTCCCTCCCTTTTATCCTTACCTCAGCTCACAGGCGGGAAGGTTAATGGGCGGTCATGCCGACTCAAACAGCGCCACCTCTGTTGATTAAGCGGCGGCGGCCTCGCCGTGTGGCACTCGCATTCATTCATTATTAAATATCGGACACAGGACATGCCTTGAGGGCTGGACAGGCTTCTGAGGACAGTGTCAGGTAATAATTTCCCAAGACAGATACTTTTGTGTTTACTCGTTTATTTATTTATTTATTTATTTATTTATCTTCTGACCCTGCAACTCCTTCCACCTTCGTCCCGTCTCCATCAGCAGTGTTGATAAATACAGTATCCGAGCTTGTTGTTGATTTTTTTTTTTTTGGCTGCTCTCCAGCACATACATTTGGTTTGACTAATCATGATGGAGAGACCAGGTAGAGGAGGGTCTCCTTTGACTCAGCTGTTTCCCGCCCTCTCAGAGTGACAGCTAACCTGACCTTGGACTTTGGGTCTTTAAACCGCGACCCCATCTGACTGCTGCATCCATTACTCCGTTTCTAATGGAATGAAGCGCCTGTTGTAGTTGATGGCTCCAGACTCATAATGCTAACAGATGCTCATTTCTCTTTTGGCTGCAAGACATTTTTTTACATGTCTTTCCCAGACAGCTAATCTTGGGGTCAGCTCAAAGGTTAGGTGATAAGGAAGTGGTGTCTTGAGATAATGACCACTTTCCATTTGCCATTTCCCCCCTATATGTATACACATTACACAAACACTTAACATCCATTTGTAACCTGCCGTACCTGACTTTAGTGTAATTCACTCATCTCTCCTTTTTTTGCTTTATTGAGATGCACTGTGTTCAGACACACATTTGCAAGTCAGCTGATTAACATTTCAAAAACAATAGCGTCACTCGATGTAATTCAATCTGTAGCGCGTCTCCAAATTAGATAAGACGAGCGAAAACCGGTGTGAGGGAGCGAAGAAAGAAGAATCGTTGTTCAGCCATTCCTGTTCAGGCCTTTACTCAGAATGTGGATAGTTGAGAAGCGGACTGAAGTGCTGCAAGGTTTATTACACTCCCCATTGTTGACAGGCATCAGTGTGTTGGCTGCTGTTGAAGGCTGAGGTCAAGGCAGTGCCTCTACGAGCTTTTTGTCATAAGTATAAAGAAAAGACCTGATATATTCACTGGTACTGGCATTTCGACCTTATTTTGTGTGGGGGTTTTTTTGTGTGTGTGTTTTTTTTCAGTATTCTCGTTAGACCCACTCTTAGTGAATTGGCCTTTATGTGGAGCTACATTCAGAGCAGATGTAGCCACAGTTACAAAGCTGGTCAAGGTTTGCTTATTTAATAATGTGTTAATGCCAAAGTACATTTCTTCAACTGCTGAATGATGGGGTTAACTGAACTGTCCTCAGATGTGTGGATATCTGAAATGCAGTCTGACAGCTGAGTATATAAACCTATACATTTACATATATATCTTACATATTTTCCATTTAGGAGCGTAGCAGCTCTACTTTTGATATGTTTTTAATTGCCATTTTGGTCTCGGTTTTAGAATATTACATGCTTTAAATGGGCCTATTTATTCTTTGTGTGATCAAGGAGTCAATTCACTTTTTGTGTGTTCCTTTATGACGATGTTCCTGGGCTGATGATGCTTGAGTACACACGTGACGTGACCTCGTCCGTCATGCAGCTTGTGTTCCTACGTGGCAGTTTACTCATGGTCATGCACATTATGCATATTTGTGTTTTTGTCTTCCGTTTCTGTGCGGTTTTGTGCACTACTGTTTTCTGCAGGTCTGACATTGTATAAACGAATGTGTGTGGGTGTTTTTTTTCCTCGGTGTGTGGGAGCATGTGGGTGTTTGTGTGTGCGTGTGTGTGTATTTGCTGGTGTATGGTGGCACGCCGTAGGCCCCATGCCACCCTTCCATCCCATTAGCCCAGCCCAGCCCCTGCCTGTGTCTGCTTTAACCTTGGCCAGGGGGCTGGAGGAGAGGGAGAGTAATTCTAACCTTAAAAACCTGCTGATTAAAGCTAGTTTGGTGGAATTCGATTCCACTTAATGCCTTTGGCCGTGAGCCCAGCTGGCTAACATTAGCATCAACAGACACCGCGTCTTCACTCAGGGAGACAGACGTGCATGGGCATGTGCATGAGCTTCCTCCAGCAGATCCATCCCCTCGTCTATCTCTCTGTCTTCCGTGCCCTCTGTCTCCAATTCTTCTCTCATTTCTCCCTCTAACCAACGTTCACCTTCTTCACCCAACTCCATCACCGGCGTTAGTTTAGATTTCCTCCCTGAAATTGAGCTCGGAGAAGTCGGGGCTTCCACTGTGGCAAGTGGACAAGGGCCTCTCTCTCGAGCTGTTATTGTTTTTCTCCCTTGAACTTGATGTATAGCTGTGTTTACGCATCCAACGGCGCTAATTAATTGTCGTCTTCGGGGCCTGTTTATCAACTGTTTTGTGTTGATTTCACAATGAGCCGGCTATTTTTGGGCTCGATCATTTCCATAACACGTGAACGTTTTTCCAGAGCATCGTTTGTTTTGCTTTGTTGAGGAATTAAGGTTTGTTTTTACTTTCCTTCTCTCTCTCTCGCTCTCGCTCTCTCTCTCTCTCTCTAGTCAGGATGCAGCTTGCCAACTCATTTTGTTGACTGCTCAGTTTTGACTGATTTAGCGGCTCCAGCTGCTCCAGCGGAGAGGACCACGGAGATGAATCGAAGCCTCTTTTGATTTATTATGCATAATGTCTCATCAACTGTTGCTTAAGTCTTCGGATGCACTGAAGAATTATACTGCCACAACTTTACAAGTAGTGGCTTATTTAAAGGGTTATAAAAAGGAGAGGACTCTTCATAGGATGCTGGGATGAAAGGACAGTTATTGTATCAGTAACATACAGGAGCTGTGGATCTCTGTCTGAACACAGAATGCATAAGTGATACCGTATATTATGGGAACTCTGGGCGCGGTGCCACGTGGCCGCACACCACAGAAAATGTGATTTCAGCTGAAGGATTGGGAGCGAGCAGAGAGGCCTGGCTGTAAAGACAGCAGCTAGAATGCAGAGCGTTACAGTATCCGTTGAAAATGAGCTCATCCTCCAAACTGGAAGTGGCACTTTTCAGCTGTAAGTCTTCCAATCACATCTATATAGAGCCAGCAATCGGTGGTTGATCAATAGTCATCATGGATGCTGTCAATGGCCGGGGTCGCTTGCATCTTGCATGGTCCATGAATCTCTATTGAGTATGGATTTTTGCATTCCCTTCACGGATGGGGTTTGATAGTACGACCTGATTGGCTGCTTCGTGAGCTCTATTTATGCTGCTGCGCCCCAGGCTGAATCACCTGCCCCGGGCATCCATGCGAATAGACATTTGCAAACACGCACACACACACACACACACACACACACAGACAAACTGATACATTCCCTCTAATGAAGCAGTGAGCCAGAAGTGACTTTACCAGGTGGATATCCATGTCAACAACTGTGTAATAGTGTGAGGAAAGTCGCTCGATACAGAAAGCGCAGAGATTTTTATATGAGATCTACCAGCAGATGATTCACTTTCAGAGTGACGATAAAGCATGAGAAGACAAAGAGGTCGCACGCGGTATGAAAACAGTGGCTGGAAAAGTGAAGTGTGAGGTGATGGAAATCATGTGGGAGATGGGAATGGAAGGTGTCATTTATAAAATTAGTAAGAAAGAGTTGTTTGTTTGTTTGTTTTTTTACAAAATAACAATATTCTGTGTGTGGACAAGTGAGTGTGTGCACGTGGGAGCTTCCCAGCTGGACTGACAATCCCACAGACAGTCAAATTAATGTGTGTCAGCCTCTGACAGTAAGACGTTTGTCTCACTGCAGGAAAACAGCAAATTGCCAACATAAATAAGGTGCCACGCTCTGATTAGGATTGTCTTCACACATCATTATGGTCTAATGAGGGACTTTCCCCTCGCTCTCCCACTCTCTTTACAAATGTGCATCTGCTCGCCGGCTCTGCCTTCGCACACTTTGTACTTCACTAACCCATCCCTTGCTGTGCCTGACACCTGTCAGCCACGATGGATGAGTGTCAGTGAGGTGTCGCCAGGGCAACAGGCAGGCCAGGGGCAGCGGGGGGCTCCAGAGGCGGGACAGGTACCCGCTGGTGGCCCCGCCGCCATATCTGAAGGCTTTATTGAGGCTGATCTGTTTATCACTGAGACGTCTGGCCTGCTTGCCCCATGTGGACCCCTGCGATCCCGACCCACTCCGAACCACTTTGACACCCAGAGGAGTGGTGGTGTTGTGGGGGGGGGGGGTATAATGCCTTTTCATTGGGCCACGCCGCCTGGTCGAGTGAATCAGTGTCTGGCTTTGGAGGACGCATGCTGCTGTAACTCTTTATTCCCGTTGTCCACGGTGACGGCACATGAACACATTATGGACACGCTTCTTGTGAATACTACTATTAACTGACGCGTATCGCTCTTCAGTTGTGGCTCAATTGCACCCGCAGCGCCGCAGCGCAGCAATAATGCGTCACCATGCGTGAATGGTTGTGCGCACGCACACCTATGTGTTTGTTTTTACTGTGTTCAAAAAGCTCTTCAAAATTACACATAGGGAAAAGTGCACTTTTTTTTTTTTTTTACGAGCGGGGATGTGTGAATGTGTGTATAATTATGGTTTAATTGCTTTCCCTGTGATGCGCTGTCATCTGTCACAGCCCAAAGACAGCAAATAATGGTTCTGCTGCTGTCACCGTGTCACACAGACGCTCAGCGTGCAAAGAGCAGGCGAAACACCAGTAACCGATCTGCGTCGTGAATTACTGATAAGCGCTGAAGTATGAGGGGGGGGTTTGTGTATATGGGCGTGTTTGTGCACTCAAACGCACCTCGGCCCTCTGTCGTGGTTTTGCTGTGAATGCATGTGTAAGTGTGTTTAACGGTGAGTGTGACAGCGTGTCTGTGTGTGTGCTTGTGCGAATGCGCTTGTGTTAATGATTGCGTGTAGTTTCGCGTTCATTTTCTGATGCGTTGTGTGTCTTTTGTGTGTTTTTGTCCACGAGGTGGTGGGAGCGTTGGCGCGCCAGCGTACATGTGTGTGTATGTGTGTGTGTGTGTGTGTGTGTGTGTGTGTGCAAATCTGTTTGATGACTGCTGCATATCGGCGCTGACAGGTTCAACAGTTGTGTTATGCTTTAAGCTGCTTGTTTGTCTGGCACGCCGCTTTGTGTGGTTGAGAAATGGAGTAAACAGAGGGAGAGGAAAGCAGCCTGGGGGCTAATTTATTCACTCCCCAGTCGACCCAGTCACAAAGGCCTGTTGCTGCGGCCCACCTGTCAGTTCTGAGAAGCTTGCCATAGCCTCATCCAAGTGCACACAGCCACGCCACAGCTCCCTCTCAGCGGGCCAAGTGCTGTAGGCTAGCACAGTATTAACCATGACATATCAATAAACCCTCCGTCATCAGAATTAACAAGACAGCAAGATCTTTGTTCTCGTGCACAATCAGCGTTTGCCTTTAAAGTCATATACTGGTGTAGACCGAGTGTGAGCTTCACTGTGTTGGAAGCACCTTTCACATCAGTGTTGCAAAGCGCAACACAAGTGAAACAGGAAGCGTTCGGTGTCGTATATTAACATATTGCATCAGAAATCCTCCGAAAAGCGGATAAAGTAACGTTTTGTGGAATAAATACTCACAAAAGTGCACGGCGGAAATGTGTGAGCTGGGAGCAGCTGTCGTCGACTGCAGTAATGTGATGTTCAGTGCACTGTGGGAGTGGGAGGAAGTGTCTGGCCATTGCAAGTGTGGAGTAATGGATAACAGAGCTATGGGGGTGGGCGGAGGCATACATCCTATTTCAGACAGCTGTAATGGATGAGGGTACAGCAAACTAAATTCATAGGAAGAGGAAGTCTGCGTGCCGCCGCTATCTCAAACCCCCACACCCAGGGTTCCGTGGTATTGAAATCAGTCCACAATACACGTGATTGGAACAATGAAACATCTGGAGACAAAGTCGGGGCTGATGTGACTTTGTGTTGTTTGTGTATCAGTCATGGGATGTCTGCGTGCTTGTGTGGTTTGTGCGTTTGTGTACTGTGTTTGTTTCTCGGGCTGCGTAATGCGTCTCTCGCCGTGCGGCCAGTTGTGTATGATGGGAAATGGCTGTTTATGCACACTGACTCAATACACAAACACAACACTCACACACAAACATGCCTGTTTCATCACCTATTCCGCAAAGCAGCGGAACCCAGCATCCGCAGCATAACTTACTGAGCGCACAACTGCTGAATAATAATGATGTTGTTTCTGTATATATGCGTATGCGTGTTTGTTACACATTGTGCGTATATGTGTACGTTCACACGTTGTGTCTAACAGCGTATGTGCCACATCAGCTGTGAATTCTCCCGGTTTGTAAACAAACAGTTAAACCAACCAACCCTCCCGACCTGCTTTCTGATGTATTCCTGTACGAGCCAGGCTTCCTGACTTAAGAGCGTTGGGGTTTTTTTTTCCCCCCTTAATATTTCTTCGCAGGTGAGGGAGGGGGCGGGAGGGTGGGGTCAATTGTTGTCGTCTCCGCTGCCGTGAACAAGCAAAAGCAGGCGAGCCGTCCCTCTGGGTCACCAGGGAGGTGGAGCGATGTGTTTCCCACAGAAGGATGGAGAAGGAGGAGAGAGGGTGGGCGCAGGATAAGTGCTGCCTTGCTCCTGTTCCTCGCAGCGTTTTTATTTTTCCATCGCTTGCTGGTGAAAAATGTCTCCTGGCCCCTTTGCCAGATACTGCGAGGTGTTATCAGCCCTGCCTAGCTCTCTCCACGGTAACGAGCCCCCAGGCACAGTATTATCTGTTTACGATAAGGATATTAATAACACTGTGCTCTAGTTATGTGCCGGGATGCTCTGTACGTGGTGGGACGGGTGGTGGTGGTGGGGGGGGGTCTGAGTAAGGAGCACCTGAATCATTCTGTCAGGGGGCCTCTCTTCAGACAGGACAGGACGAGAGTGGAAGAGGGAAGGAAAGGAGTGAAGGGAGGGAGGAGAGAAAGAGAGGAGTCACTGGTTGATGTGCTCACTGGTTAACCCCCGTCCACCTTCACCCCCCAGCTTTCTGTCTTTGTTTTAAGAACAATAGTTTGACCATCTGCCAGCAGGTGCATGTGGGAGTTATAGGAGGGAGGAGGTCAGGGGTTCAAAGGTCACAGCTGTCACGGTCAGCTGCGAGGCCAGCCTGTGTTTTCTTTCCCTTTCCTGTGGTGTAGCCTGATTTCTCCTCTCTCTGTTCTTCCTTCTCTCCTCCTTGCAGTGTCTGTATGGCTGCTACGTCCACTCCTCCATCATCCCCACCTTCCACCGCAGGTGCTACTGGCTGCTCCAGGTAAGAGCCCCTCTTCTCCGCCTCTGCGCTTCACCACTCTTCTCCCAGCCCATCGAGAAGAACGTGAACGAGCTGCATGATATCAGTTTCCATTTAAGCGAAGCGTTTTCCTTTGACAGCCGGCAGGCAGACATCAACCTCTCCTCCCACCACCTCTCTCTCTCTCCCTCTCTTTCTTCTCCTTTCTCTCTCTCTCCGGCCTCCATTTCCCCCCCTTATCTCTCCGAGTCATTCACTTTCCTGATGGTTGCTTATACGCGGCGTCCACCAGGAGGACGGTATCTCAGCCTGCTAAAAGCTTTGCCATCTCCCCCGTCTTAACAGCTGCAGTGATGGGCAGTAAAAGCATGATGGAAGAGGGTCCCTGTACAGTATAGTGTGCTTACAGTGGCTCGTCAAGTCGGCAGGCTGAGAGTGGTTGTAAATAGTGTTCCTTTGATCAGCTCCCCAATACATGGCATCATTCTCGTTTAGCATGTCAGCCATTATCGCTGGAAGGTGCCTGATAAGTACAACCATTCACACGCGCGCACAATATGAAGGGAGCATAAAGCACACACACAGAGAACAAAGGTGTGTGGCGTGACTGCTCCTCTTTCTCTCCCTCTATCTGTCCATCAATCTGACTGACTGTCTCTGAATACATGTGTGCTTGTGAATATAGTTTTTTAAAAAAAACATCTGACTAAATTTCTGCTGCGTGGTCTCAAGACAACAATTGTTGATTCACGCGATCTGTGTTCTGTTCCGTGGCGAACTGAACCAGGAGCCTGTGCCGTCGTCCCTGTGCGGTGTCTGTCAGTGAAACAGAGGAGCATACCGGTAAAAAGACAAACAAACAGAAAGACTAAAGAGAGAACGTGGCTTTCACAAAGCCCAAATACTAATCAGAATAACGCGGGTTTTCCCAAAAGCAGACAAAAGCTCCCAGACAACAACAACAGTTTGTTTCTCACCCGCTCTCTTTTGGCTCTTTGTGTGTCGCACACAGCTCCAACGATATATATCAGTGTGATTCTGGAAATAACGCAAGACGCTGCGATACGCACTCGTTCTGTCAGTGAGGGAAGCGTAATATACTAAATCTGCCAGGGAATCTGTGTGTTGACTTTCTGGAGTCAGTGTCTTAATCCATCACATGAATTAACATGTGTATGTTTAAATTAGCTGCTGGTCGGCTCATTTCTCATTTCTTCTGTCTATACAAGCCGGCAAAACGTGCTGTGTGTTGTAAATGCGAGGGTCCTCATTCTTTACAATAACGCGGTGCTGTTAGCGCGCAAACTAAAATCAGATCGAAGACGTAGCTAAACTAACTCAACTAACTCAACTAACTCAACTAACTCAACTAACTAAACTAACTAAACTAACTAAACTAACTAAACTAACTAAACTAACTAAAGTTACAGCCTTTTTGTTATGGAAAAAAAGGGGTCTTGATTGGCGGATGGAGTTCAGGCACAGTTACAGGTACAGCCAGGCCACATGTTAACAAAGGCACGTGCAGACATTCAGAGATGTGCGCGCACACTGCGCTGAGCGTGAATAACACAGAGAGCCGGGGGTCACACCGAATCACTTTTTAAAAACAACTGCACAGCCTTCGATTTCACCCTCCGTCTCTGTCAGTTTTACAATTCACACACAGGTGCGCTCATCAAAATGAGAGTTCTCTGACTCAACCTCGCTTTCCCGTTACTGCAGAGAACAACTGGAGAAGCACACACACACACACACACACACACACACACACACTCCACTCAGCAGATCCCCCCCTTACGTGACCGTCTTTGGCTCTCAGAGTTCCTGAGACCACAGATTTACATCTCTTCCCAGCCACTTCATTCCAAACCATCTGTGCTGACAGGAAGCCGCAATCACAATGACACCAGAGGTAAAAGATTACACCACTTCACACTCCGTACCGCTCCACATGCAGATAGACCTTCAGTACCTCTGTCGCTGCACTGTGTTCCCACTCAGACAACTGGCATTCAGCCCTTCAGTTTCAACTGTCTCGCTTTCATTCCCTCACACACACACACACACACACACCCTTCCTCCCCCTTCTCCCAGTGTCCCCGACTCTCTGTGTGTCATTTGCTGTGTCCATATGAGATTTGCAGGCAGTAGTCTATCAACAGCAGAGCAGCAAGGAGACCGGAGCTCCCAGAGCGGCAACAGGGAAAGGTCACCAGTGAGTGAAAAATGTAAATATTCAGCCATCCAGCGGCCACAGTCGCACAGACGGGGTTGAAAATAACTCCTATTACACAGCAGCAGCAGCGGGGAGAGAACAGAGGACAGAGAGGGGAGAGGGGTAGAGACAGACGGGACGGGAGAGAGAGAGAGAGACAACTTTTATAAAGTTTGGCTAAAAAAAAAACAATCTGAAGACGGAGCTGGAAAGAAAGATAGATTTCAAGACATGAAGCAAAAAAATGGGACAGTGTGTGTGTATTGTTGGGTGTGTGTGTGTGTGTGTGTGTGAGAGAGAGAGAAAGAGAGATGCTGCAAGAGAAGCAGAATGCGAGAAGGACAGACAGAGTGGGACTGGTGAAAGGTGTGTTAGGTGGAGGGGGGCGGGGGGGTGGGGGGGGTGTTAGCCTGTGGGTGTGTGCCTCTTTATCCACTCTTTATCCACTCTTTATTGAGTCAAAGCCTCCATAATGAGACGGGGGACAGGAATAAAGACCTGCGAGGGGGTCTTCTCTCACTCTATTCATTTTCTTTTTGTTCTCCTCACCTCTCACTCTCAATCCGCTCATCCCCGCCACTCTACCTCCACCTCTCTGTGGCATTAGACCACTTTAAGATGTCTGCTCCGTCCCCACAAATGGCTGAGACCGGGGAGAAGTACCACCACGGTTATCTGCCGTTGCAAACAATGAATCCAAATTGCTGCTGAGACAGGGAGCTGCCCAGAGCAGACTGTGTGGTTTGTCACTCCAAAAAAAAAAAAAGAAAAGTTCCTTTTGCTGTGGATTTTAAATACTGCCAACAAAAACCATACTTACAAAGTCCCCCAGCCATCATAAACATCTTAGCTTTATGCAGCTCCTCTTTAAATGCTGTCAGTTACAGCTGGAGTGTGCAAAACCAGACACTTAAACCCATACCTGTATGAGTTTAGTGCTACACACTCACTCCCAGCTACAAGCTGTTATGAAACACACACACACACACAGACAGACACACACTCATACAAAAGCTCTCGCCTGTCCTACTGGCACTGATTGATTCTGTCGCTTCATGTCCCCTTTTCTTGTTTAGTGCTAATCGAATGTAATTCCCCGCTCGCTCCTCTCCATCAAATCAGACGGCGGAGTTTGCGCTGGCCGACGGGGGCAAAGAGGTGGGGATAATTATGATATTAATACGGAGGGGGGTCTGAGGGGAAACTTCATTTGTCCTGCTTCTTGCCATGAACACAGAGAGGGGTCAATAGCTTCTCCCGCTTCCGTACTTTAAAGAGGAATGGAGCGGGATGAGATAATGAAATGACTCGTAAGACAGGAGGGAATGCTGACGACCTTGTTTCTTCACAGATATCACTTTCTCCCTTTTACCTTCCTCGGACTGGGCCGCTTGGCTCCCGTCTCCGTCTCACACGAATACATTATTAATATCGCCATTCGCTGCGGTTACATTTTTCTTCGGAGTCCTTCAGAGTATAATGACTTTGGGACCACTTGAATTAGTGTTATATAGGGAAATGAGTTGTAACTGTTGTCCCTGTGATCATTCCGGCACTATTAGACAGTATTTCAGCCACTTTTAATTTATGGAATAACTCAAAGGTGACTTAATTGGACAGGCAGAGTGATAACTCTGTGATTAAAGACGACTCGGAGCAGCCCTGGCTCTGCTGCGCTGTCCGTGGTGCTGAAACATCTCTCCCCAGCCTCTTTAACAGTCCACCTTATCGGAGCCTTTTTTTTTCTTTTCGGCTGTGTTGATTTATCAAGAACCACCCAGTACCTTTGAACTGCCGTACTATTCACCCCTCATAACAAGCTGACCAATCTCCAAAGATCGATACACCTGGCCAGTGCTGTCAGCAGCTCATGTGTAGGTCCAAACACATGTTCTCATCATGTCTCACTCCTCGAGATGAGCTTCTCTTCTCTTTCTCCCCAGCTAATTGAATGGGAAAAGTTGAGTAGCTCCTTCCCAGTGATGATCCGTCACAGGTCTGTGTGCAAGCAGGATACAGTAGCTACAGGCCCAGAGTGAACATGCCTGCAGGCTAAAGGCAGACAGATTCTTTATATCTACCAGAGTCCTCTATTCATTCGGATTAGTTTAGCTGCCTGTGTGTTGAGCAGTGGGAGACAGGTGCCGGATTCAGAGTGGATCAGGTGATGTGTGATGATGGAGCAGAGCTGTCAGGTCTAGATTCACATCAGATACATCCAAACTATGCAAGGCTACATAATGAATATTTCACTGAGATAAATCATGGATGAGCCTGGGCAGCGTTGTGTTGATTTCACTGAGAGGGTAGAGAGGCAGGGAGACCTGGTGAGGTTTTGACTGGCTGTCTACAACCTGAGGGCAAACGGAGGCAGTAGAAATATAATTGCCTTTAGCTATGCAGTCTGTTGTTTGTATCAAATTGAAATGCACCTCTACAGAGTACGAGATCAGATTTGTAGCAGACGAATTTGACTCCACCACCTGACATTACTGTGCAAGTCGTCAATACCCGTCTGGCAGGAGAATAGTTGGCAGTACATGCGATGTGAGCGCGCGCCTGTACCGCTCTCATTGTGTGCAAATGGTTGTGTTTGATTGATAGTATTCGTATATGTGTGTCAGGCTGTGGCGTTCGGTTTCTGTGTTATGGTGGGAGACCGTGGTGCACTCAGCAGCATGC
Source organism: Trinectes maculatus (assembly GCA_016785345.1). Taxonomy (NCBI): domain Eukaryota; kingdom Metazoa; phylum Chordata; class Actinopteri; order Pleuronectiformes; family Achiridae; genus Trinectes; species Trinectes maculatus. The sequence goes on along the minus strand of JAFBJQ010000210.1, from coordinate 171,715 downwards.
TGCTTCTGGCAGGCCCACACTCTCCCTGCCATGAGGAGAACAGCTGCTTCACGAGCATGTCGGATTGCGAGCCATGTCCCCGTGGCTCCCCTCGGCTCCTTCCCTTCTCCTCCTTCCTTAACACCGATACAGACACGTTGCGTTTGACGTTAACCCTCTCCGTCCCTCTCTCTACTCGCAAACATTCAAATATGTCCTCATCCTTGCTATCGCTGTTCTTCTAGACCTTTGCCATCCTGTGTTTGCACTCAGGGAAAAAAACATGAAGTGAGTTCTACGTTGGTCTCTGTCCCAAAACAGTGACACTGGGGCTTCTGACCTCCAAACAGATTGAAGGTTACTCTGGTGCTTAATTAATGGCCCCGACTGGAGCGCCCTCTCTCCATACAGTGAAAGAGAGGAGATGAGCTAAACCCCCGAGACGCGCATAGCCTCCTCTCCTTCTGGCAGACTGATCTGTTCCTCGGTGCCTGCGACCTTTTCTCTAGGCCCTGCGCCTAGCCCACCAGCACGGCCAATTATCACAAATCCCCCGCCGCATTTGTCTTGCCATTTCCACTCTGCGGCCAAAGAGCCGTGCGTGGCCATAGACTGCAGCCTCCTAACCAGTCTGAGGCCAGGTGGAGAAACAGAGGCCCAAAACAGGTATGTGGCGCTTAAATAATTCAGTTATCCCGAAAGGTTAAGGCTCCACCAGTGCGACAAATTGACATTCATCTTGCTCCGGAGTCATGCTCCGCTTTTTCAGAAGGAGCAGCCATCAGCGCGTTTACATTTGTGACGCCCAAGATTGTTATTGACACTCGAACAGGTCTAACAAGGTTCTGTCTTGTTGAAGAGTAGCACGACAAACCATGATCCTGATTTTTTATTACCCCATGTGATGCACTCGATTAGCTTTTTTTTTTCTGACACTGGTTTTGCATAGTGTCACCAGCCGTGATCATTTACGTTTACGTGCCTGTGTGTCTTAGAAGCCAGGGGATATCAGTCGCTCCAGATGCGTGTGCCAATCTCTGTTTCCCCGTGCATGTCAACCCATGGCCCTGCCTGTGTCGCTATGCAGGATCAGATGTTGACAGGAGAGAGCGTGTTTTCCCAGCTTCTCAGAGAAACACTGGCCGCCGCTAATGACCAGAACTGTCCAATTTGTCCTGCCATGATTACTCCTCTGAGCCCCAATTAGCTGTGGATGAGGGCTGACATCCGTAGATCTCTTGAATGTGTCATAGAGGATAGAGGGATGGGGAAGTGTGCGTTCAAGACAGAAGAAAAGATGAAAGGGGTGCGGGCATGAAAGCCATAGTAATGTACGGTCAGAGTCATTAACGCCACATCCATTCAGGTATTGATCTCAATTCCCCTTCGCCCACCGACGTCTCATCAACAGACAAACCAACAGCTCTGATTGCAATTTTTCTAATTGGCAATTTTCATCATGAGGATCTGTGTGTGCGACGGTGTTAGCTGCATCTGGTCGGAGACAGGCTGATTTCTCAGTTGGTTAGCGATGAATAAAATAAGGACTGTGTCGAGCCAGTTTAGTCGGAGCAGTTTAGTCACTGTAGTGAATAGTGAAACTCCGGCAGCCTCAGAGGTATTTGATTATGAATAAAAACAATGTCATTTGTTTCCCTAATTGTCAATAACAGTCCCTGTTATGAGCGTTGTTTTCGTCTGTGTCTTCCCTCATGCCTTGTTTTTCTTTTCCCTTCTCCTCTGCCTTCTGCTGTGGTCTAACCCTCCTCTCCTCATCCTACCACTCTGCCCAGGATCGCTGAGCTCTCTCCCCTCTGCAAGTTTGCAAAGAAAATCTTTCTCTTTTTTTGGGGCTTGCTCTCATTCTCTCTCAGTAGGGGGCAGTGAAAAAGTAACTACAAGGGCACATGAAGCCTTCACTGTCAAACCAGACTTCTTTTAGTCTTTTTTGATCTGGATTGATGTCACATTGAAAACACACATACACACACGTGCACATACGCACCCCTCTGTGGGATGGCTCTGCGCCCCCATCTCAAAACTCGCCCACGCAAACCTGACACGAGACAGAGATTGAGAGGAGGAGGAGGATGGAAGGGAAAACGTGGAAGGGGAGCAGTGGTGGATCGGCGGGAGTCGAGGAAACAAGAGGTGGGTGGGGTGGAGGTGCTTTGGGTGTGGGGAATTAGAGGTGGACGATTAGAGGTGGGAGATGATATCATTTGGTAGAGATGAGCGGGAGCAAACGAGCAGCGCAAATCACCCGACATTAACGAGCTGCCTCATAAATTACCGCAGCTGAGTGTATGCTTGAAGCCGGATCCGAATAGGCCTACGTAGTGCGAGGGAGGCATAACGCCTGTCTTCCCATTCTTTACTGCCCCCCTCCAGTTTATATAGGTGGTCTCCCACTGCCCCAGAGCACGATATTGGCCTCCGTGGCGACATCTTCAGACGTTTCTGCGTAAATAGCTGTTGGTTTTATTCAGCTCGATTATCGCCCTGTGACATCGTAACCCTCACGCAGTATAAAAATGACTAACAACCAGAAAACATGACTTCTCACTTACCGTCTGCGATAAATCGGATTTCGACAGGCATTTCCTAATCTCTCTCTCGCTCTCTTTTTACGGCGTTTTTTCCTCCGTATGTAGAAACCACAGCAAAGCATCAAGGCTTGGGAGTCATCAAATGATATTAAAAGGTTGATGTTCAAAGTTATTTCGCTGTTGTTGTTTTTTTTCCTGGTGCGCTCCAGTTCTTTAATCCACGTCGACAGATTCAGCAGGGACTGCAGCAGATCAGGTCAAATATACCTGGATGTCTCCAGGGGAGTTAAACCTGGAGGGAGGGTTAAGGAAGCAGTGGAGGATGGAGATGGTCGGCATGAGGGAGGTTGTGAAACAAGGAGAAATATACATATCTATTTTAGCCAGGAGCCCAGCAGCAGGAGAATGACTTTCATTGGCAGCTTTCTAAATATTACATGACTTCCTGATGGCAGTATGCTGTCTGAGGTGCTGTCTGGTCTTGTATTAACCTGTCTGGATAAATCTGCCATTTACCCACTCTGTTCCTCTATGCAAAGGAACATTTCCTCCTTCTTTCCTTCATTTTTTCCCCTGTTTTCATCGGCATCCCTCCATTTACACCTCTTTCTCATGCACCATTTCGGACTTTGGATCGCTTACAGAACCCTTTGTGCGTGTGTGTGTGTGTGTGCTGTGTGTATATGTGGATTTACTCTGTGGTCCTCTGCCAAGGCCCCCAACGTCATATGCAGCCTGGCAGGTGACAAATAGTTTTTTAATTGCTTGCACCAGGAAAATCATTAGTCTCTTCCCTTGCCTTGGTGGGACCAGGCGGGACGTGTGCGTAATAATAATAGCCGCAGTCCTGTTTCCCGCTTCCCGCCTGCTATTTTTAGAGCAAGTATTTTTAGGGGGCCCGCTCTCTCTCTCTCTCTCTCTCTCTCTCTGTGAGTGTGTGTGTGAGTGTGTGTGTGTGTAAAACATTTGTGAGTTCACACTAATGGGGGGACAAAATGATCCAGTGTTGCTTTTCCTTTCTTGTGAAGGGGGGTTTGTGTTTGTCAACCCTGTTTTTGCCTCATGAGAGTTTTCCTCATTGCTGTGACTGTTCCCCAGCCCCTCTTAGTGTGCAGTCTGTGTATATGTATGTTTGTGTGTGTGACCATATATATATATATGTGTGTGTGTGTGTGTGTGTCTGGCGGGCCCTGGCTCAGGCCATTGTGCTGTAGTGCATTACTGTAGCAATCCAGCGACGCAGCGGCCAGCCAGATGAAGCCGTCCAGTTTATGGAGCAACCTGCAAACTCCAGCTGCTTTTGGTTTGGATTTGTGCTTAGAGGTGAGATATAGTATTGATTTTCTCTCCTCTGTGCCCTTGCCATCCCTGCGTAGATATGCACCAGTGCTCAGCATCCGTTCAGCGAGAAGGGGAAGCGGAGGGGGCACGGTGTAATGTTTATGTGACGATACTGACCCCATTCGTTCACATGAAAGAGGAGTGGAGCACGAGGAGGCTGGACAGCAGAGGGGCACTCCGTTTGGGAGGGTCGGATAAAAATGTAAAAAAAGACGACCCCTAAAATTAATTTCTGTGTTACCGCACAATCATTTCTCAATATTTCTGCGTGTCTGCATTTTTGTTTAAGTCTGTTGCATTTTTTTGGGGTTGTTTGGATTTATGAGCCAGCGAGGGTATGTGTGTGTGTGTGTGTGTGTGTGTGTATATTCTCGCGTGTGTTTGGGCGAGCGACTTGAATCTGTTTCGTTGTTGTTCATCTGCATTTTCTTTCCCGGCCGTTGGTTGGAATCCCAGTGGGGAGCCACGTTCAGGACTTTTCAAAGCTGCTCAGATCCAACTCCTGCTCCGCTCAGCCCGCGCTCTCCTGTCTCTCTCACTTAACAACACAGTGAAATCAAATATACGCTCAGTCATTATTTTGTAAGAACCCTTTAGCCACACTGCATCAGTAAGCTCCTCGTTACATGAAATATTTCCCACATAAATGATATAAATTAAAAACCCTATTAAATATTGTAATGTATATATTATATGTACATATTGTATGTGTTTGTGCGTGTGTGTGTATACATAAAATATTTTCATCACTTTAAAAAAACTGAATTGGACTTTCTTGTCCGTCAGTGTTAATAATACCTTTAGGTGACCAATACATCAAACATCACAGTAAATTGTCCTAAATTTCTTTCTCTCTCTGTCTCTCACTCTCACACACACACACACGCACACACACACGAGAAACTTTACAAACACAAAACATATATTGTCGTCATGGCGCGTGAAAAAAAACGTCCCCTTCTTCGTCTTCTAATTACATTAGAAAAATGTAATGATGAGTGCTGGCGACTGTCACGGAAGAGTTACATCTGTTTCCTCGTGGTGAGTTGATGTCAACACTAAATGCGTGGTGCGATGTTGCCAACGTCTGACAGATGTATTTCCAACGTGGACATGTAGGGCGCACGACCTCCAGAGAGAAGTGACATTTATTTCCCACTGTTTCAAATTTATGAAGCGACACTAAAAAATTGATTTCTCCTGTCTCACTGTCCTGCTTTTAGGACCCTGACATTAACAAATTAATATTTTGCAGCTTCTACCCATAATTAATCAAAGTAAATCATGCTGGAAGAGTCCAGCCAGGGAAGAGATTAGAAAGCCCTGTCTTGTAGCACAAGTTGAGGGGAGCCAGCCGCTGAGAGGCGAGCAGTCCTACCCTGGCACGGCCGAGGCCGGGGAGACCCGCTCTCATTCCAGATTCATCTCTCCAGCTTTGTTTGACTAAGTAGTGCCATGGTGTTGCTGTTGGAGAGGACTTGAGTGGCAACAGCAGCAGCAGCAGTGCAGCGTATGCGTGGGCTGCCTGAGCCAGTGGGGCTTGGCACAGAGAGACAGCATATGTTCATGGCCAGATTCCTTCCCACTCCTTCCCCTCTCTCTCTCTCGCTCTCTTTCTCTCTCTCTCTCTCCGTTTTATTGCCACCTCTTTTGGCTCTGTGTGTCCCTGTATCACCTGTAGGAGACAGCAGAGTGCAGAGATCAAGGGGGCTCTCAGGACCCCACCCCCGCCCCCGAGTGTCTTGCCACTGTCACATTCACGTCCTCGAACTGAAACCCACGCCTTCATTCCTCGTGTCAATTTGTCACCTGGCGTACGATCAGAGAAGACGCCGCGGCGGCGGTGGCGGTGGCGGCGCAGGTAACGCGTCGTGGCTGCGAGGCAGCTTTGTGCTGCGTGTTTGATGCCTTTCCAAGGGTTGGTCACCGGGTCCTCAGCCTGCCTCTGCCCTACATAAACACTGGCTGTCATCCAACGTGTCAGAGCCAACCATATCCGAGTTCTCCCAGTAAATAATGGAGCGCCGCCCTGCTGCTTGCGAAGGGTTAACCGTGTCCCCGATAGCCCCGACCAGCTGTTTCAGCCTCTCACACCTTCACTCCTGCTGCCTGCTCTCCTCCCAGCCTCTAAATGAACACTCATTTGCAAGTTAGATAAATCCTTTGAATGTATTATTGATGCAAACAAATTAGCCTGTAGGCCCCAGACAATAGCTAATGGAGCCCTGGCTTATGGGTGAGGTAGTTTCCAGCGAGGGCACTGTCGGTGTTCCACGATTGATGCCTGCTCTTCTGCCCCGTAATTATTTCTCCTACAAATTATTCAGTTGTTCTGATGCAGTTTGGGGTTTAAAGCAGTGCTACTTATTGCTGCCTATATGATTCCAGGCCTCAACCAGCCACATTCATTAGTTTATTAAAGGGGGGGTTAAAAAAAAGACATGGGCAATTAGATAACTGGTATAAAGCCACCAAAATGAAGGGATGTGTTATTATTCATGTTTATGCATGCTGCTCATAATTCACTGAGGTTTATGTTGCTTCTGCTTTCTCAAGGATATTCCCTTATCTTGTTTTTCCACGGACACATTTGAACAGGCTCGTATAAGCCAGCTCACGCATTCCCACACGGACTCAAAAAAACGGATTCCCCTTCGCATATATGCACGGGATGACGCGTGGAGTCAACACGTGCAAAGGCGGGGGACACGTGTGGACATTTGGACGCGCGAACGCAACACACGTGGAGCAAGCGTGTGTAATTTATGCCAAGATGGAGAAAAGAAATGCGGCAGAAGCAGAGGTTGTCAAGCCATGAGAGGGAAGATGAGAGAAAGAGAGGGCTATCATACTGTCCTCAGTGATTAGCATCCAGTATTGATCAGAGGAGGGTGGGGACGACAGGCTGAGGGGGGGAGGAGGAGGAGTGCGGGCCCCAGGGCTCGGGGCCCCAGCTCTCTGGTGGTTCTCCAGCAAGCTCACTGGAACTGTCAGGAGATACATCAAAGGGCCGTATCCTGCCATCTATCCTATATGCACACACACACACACACACATATCGATGCATATGCACACGTTCCTCTGGCCTTTGAAAAATGCATCTATTTGATTACATCATTTCCCCTTTTGTTCCACGGTTCGGCATCACGGATCAAAGCTGGTACTGTATGTTATGGCGGGCGTGTTAAATGGGGTAAGGGGCTTTCTGTTCTCCTGTGACAGGCGGTTTGCCAGTGGCTGCTGGTTAACTATGTCAATGTGTCAACATGTTTTCACCTAAAATCTTAACATAATGCTACATCTGCTTGTCTCCTGGAGACGTCCGACTCATGCTCACACTCACACACACACACACATGTATGTTGGACACAACGGCTTCTCAGAAACATCACACCACACAGTGTCTGTAATCGAGAGCTACAAGTCACAAGTATAACAGCAATCAGGCAAATGGACCAAACACACACACACACACACACACACACACACACACACACACACACACACATGGCATCAGATGGTTGATCATAACAGGGTCTCGTCCTGTTATTCAGTGTGTGTTGTGTAAGTACTTATTACCCATTGTTCTCCAAGGCCCAGATCTGTGTTAATGCGTTTTCTCTTCTCTGGCTTTCGCTCGTCTCTCCCCCCACTCCCCACCCCCTCCCCCGCTCCCTCCACTTCCTTTTCAGCTGACTGTGGGCTTTAGCAGTCTTATTTGCCTTTCAACACAGATCAATCTCCAGCTTATCTACAGCTCCTGAATCATAAACATTTCATACGCTCAACCTTGACACTGACAGACGTGGGTTGGTGAGGGTTTGGTGCAAAGAGCCTCTGCTCGGCTGGACTTCACGAGGTCCAGAGAAAGCGTGGAGACTCGCTGCAACACACCACCACCACCATCTACGCGTTTCTGTGCGTTCTATCCATCATCACATGTACGTGTGTGGTACGTCTGGTATGTCTGCTCTTTGTCTGAGCATGTGGTGCGTGATGTATTATTTATAAAAAAAAAAAAGAAGCGCTCAGCTCAGCAAGGCACCTTCAACAATTTAGAGACGTGGTGAGCTTAAATGCTTAATGTAGCTGCTGCAATATGGCTCTCTTCTGGCTAATTAACACCAGCACTCTCTGGCTGTCCTCGCTCTGCGTTTCCTCACTCTGCATTAGCTTTTATGAGGAATGTCTTCCCAGGGACTTAACGAATTTACCTGATATTCTCTTGTTTCTTTTCTTCCTCTTTTTTTTCACTTTTTTTAAAATACCGTCTCTCATTTAACTTCTGTCACACTATGGCAATGATGACCTTGGGTTACTGTGCATAAAAACTGTTCGACTGTCTCTGTGCGGATGCAGACTCCATTTTCTCCACTTCCCTTCGTCTCCGCTTGTCCCCACCTACAATTTTGCAAAACAGCAGGTCAAACTTTTACTGTGTGTGTGTGTGTGTGTGTGTGTGCCAACAGTAGAGCACTCAGCAAAGTGCCACCTCAGCACCTGTGCTTTAATGATTAATACCATATTGATGGTCTCAATTAATTTCCTATTACACCAGCAGAAGGCTGCGGTCGCTCTGTCTCTGTCACAGCCCCGTGCTTGTTTTGGGAAGCCTCTTTGTGGCAGCTGCTGGATGGAGATAGTCTGCGTCTCACCACCTCACCCACATGATTTTACAGACCCAAGTACCAAACATCAACACACACACACACACACACACACACACACACACACACACACACACACACCAGTATCGTATGAAAACACACTCAGCGCCATTACGCGCTGTTTTGCTCGTCACATTTCACACACTTGCACAAAGATAAACAAATAAGATGTAACTCTGTCGTTTGGTTGAATCATTTTTTTTAAAGGGGGCCTGGTGCTGTGTTCCAGTCGTAATGTTCAGCAATGATCTCAACGTCTGTTATGATCAGCATGGGAATCAGCTACACCTCTTTGCACGGTGCTCTGTGGCCCACCTGATTGTGCGACTTTGCTATAACACAATCCCTAGTGTTTTTGCATTTGAACCTGTTGTGAACGCAGCGCTATATTTCAGACCATTTTCGAAAAGCCCCTGCTTGGGTTGTTGCATAATCCCTTCCCCTGCGGCGGCGCTACATATTTGTAACTGTGTGTAAGATACTGATTTATTCCCGGGATGATCTCTCTCTCTCTCTCTCTCTGAGCTGTGATTCGACAACACATCCTTGTGACCTTAACTGTCTGTGGACCTGCTCTGCTCGCAGTCAACACTGCCCCTGTGGAGAGGCGGGGGTAATGCTGGTGTTGTCAATCAGATTGGTAGACCTCTAATGGTGCCTTTTCTCTTTCTCTCTCTCTTCATTACCTTTTCATATCCTATTTGCCGCGTCTTATCTCGGACCACTCTGCACTTCACCCCATAAACTCCTCTTTCTCTCTCTCTTTTTCTCTCTATTATGCACTGTTTATCTCAACCTTGTTCTTTCATTGTCTCTCTCACACAAACACGCACTCACATACACACTGTCTTTATTTTTCATTTTTCATGTACATCCAATACACACGACTGGTTGCTAGGAAACCATTAAAGCATTTTTTTTCCCAGGGGCAGATGTTTGATTACTCATTTGTATGGTGTGTGTGCGCGCATGTGTGTGTGTGTGTGTGTGTGTGTGTGTGTGTGTGCGAGCGCTCTTGCCAAGCTTAGCTCTGGGGCTGCTCCAGTGTCCAGCCCAGTAGTAATGAGTCCCTCTCTGTGTTTGACACAGCATACAAGCTAAGCAGTGTTGTGGCCATCTCTCCTGTCATTGTGTGTAATTGTCTTGTGTGTGCATGCGTGGTGTGGTAACATATGTGCATATATGTGCATTGGTGCTCATACTGGTGCGTGACATGTCTGCTCTCTGTTGTTGTTGTTGTTGATGTTGTTGTTGATGCTGGTCAGTGAAGCAGTGACGCGGCGGCAGACGGACAGTGTCCAGTTTGGACCGTCCTACTGCTGGACACAAATCAGTCCCCCTTTTGACTTCCTGTTTAGAAATGCACCAGCACATCCCTTTCCCCCGGCTGCTCCTGTGAAGTCCTGATTCGCTCCCAGACATGGGCAGAGTCACTGAACTCGCCCGCCTCACTGACTGGCACAGGGAGAAAGAGGACGCATGCAAACAAAGCAGATTCAACACTAACGTGCAAGGGAGTGAGAGCGGGGTGGGGGGGTGGGGAGGTTGTTCGGGGGATGAGCGGCGTTGCCTCCTTCAGTCCTTCCTGTGCCCCGAAAGGAAGAGGAGAACATGATGGAATGAGCCAATGGGACGGAGAGACTGGTCACGTGGTAAATCGCCACGGTGTCTGAGACGAATCGCCACCTTCCTCATATCCCAGTGTGACTCAGTGTCACCTGGACGCACACTGAACATTTGGATCGGTGCCATGCGTTGAGCCGAGGCCGTTACAGCGTCCAGGTGGGCTTGTGTTGGCCCCTGCTCCACTTCCCTCTGGGCGGCGTGGGACCACCGCAGCTAATGGAGAGAGTAGTGTGTTCTGTGAGGGCCTCAGGAAGAATAAGTGGGCCGTAAACTGTGAGTTGAGTTGTGGCAGCTTAAGGGGCTTGGATGCCTCACTGCCCGGCTTACCGCCTGACTTACTGCCTGCCTGCTCGGCATCCAGAATGCCCCTCCATATTCAGCCGCTGAATACTGGCCTTTTGCACTTTTATTGTAATGCATGCAGACGCTTGGCACAGCAACAAGCGCACTCCACCTTTTACTGTGGTGCACTGCACAAATACAATATTTCAACGCAGGGAGGAGCCACACACACAAAGATAGAGGAGCGCTCTCTCGCCTTCCCGCTAACAAACATGTGGGGATCAGGAATGCACTCGCAACAGCTGCATACACACATGCACACCCTGCACGCATGTGCACGTGTGCGCGCACACAGACTTGAATCCCCCACCCCACCCCCCACCCCACCCAGAGTGAAGCAGTTCTGCCCCTCTAAGCTGAGTTATTTAAAGCCCCGCTCTCAACTCCATCGGAGTGATTATGTGCTCCTGAATTAAACATCACAGGCCTCAGCCCCTGGCTTCCTCTGAAACACGCTCAAACATGCCGGCCTCTTCCTGTTCCTCAAAAGTCCCGAGTTCTGCCTTTCATATCTCCCTGCCAGTACACTAGGTAGTGGAGGTAAGAGGTGCAGTCTGAATCCTGCCTTAATCAGGATCTCCTGCTGTGCCTCCCGCTCTGCCAGTCCTCTCCCACATTTTGGACAGAGGCAACTGAGGTAACTCACATTACGCAACCCTCTGTCAGCCCACTCTTACCCCTGCATTAGTACCCACCCCGGGCATCCCACTCAGGCAGTGTTGTAGTTTGTGGAGAGCCGGGTGCAGTAGAGGGTGAACTGCAGGAGTTAAGTTCAGCTTTACATCCCGGCACCCCAATTAGGATGTCTGTATTCTAAACTGGGAACAGTGAAGCAGAGTTTGTCGTTGAGGACCTGGAGAGAGAGGTGGAAACGGTTCAGATGGGGGGGGGGGTGCTCTGCTGCCTCGACAGGAGCTCCAGGCTGTTTGCTGCCTTTTCGGGGAGGTTTGACATGGAGTTTTGTTTACCTCGCTCCATGTGCGCGCGCAAGTGTGTGTGTGTGTGTGTAGGTACCGTGTGTCTGCACGAGGCAAACCGCCCCCACGTTCTCAAGCACAAGCGTTGGCAGTGAGCGATAAAGGTTGCAGACAAAAGGAAGACGTCTTGTGCCTTGTGGAGGTGAACTCTGAGCAGCACAGAGGCAGCTGACCTTGAAATGAGCAGCAGTGTTTGGGGACAGGTGGGGGAGGGCGGTGTTTAAGAGTGCAACCTCAGTGCCAGAGGCCAGGAGGCTACCTAATGACTGGCACCCAGTGCCATCCATCACCATGCCACTGCCAGGCCAACTGCCCCCACACAGCTGAGAGAACACGGGGCTTCCGACTCCCATCAGCCGACCACCATACACACAATGCACATACTAGTGTGCAGGCGTTACATGTGCACAAGAAGCTGCACGGACGTATGCCCGTTGTGCTCATTCGGCAGGAATACTGATGCACATACGCTCAACTGTCGCACAGATATCCGCCTCCCGACACTCATCTATACCCTTTCAAATGCTATGTACACAAACACTGATATACCGACACATGCCCCTCTCCTCTGTGTTTGTGTCCCGATGCTGAGAGTTTGGCACAAAACCCAGCGACGGCTTCTGGTTTTAATACTTTGTACTGAAGTCGATATCCCTGTAGCCTGTTGTCGTTAAATCCTCACGTGAACAACAACCTGTCTCATCCTTTCCTCTGCTTATTGTCGCCTTCCTTCGAGGAAAAGTGGAAATTGAGGGGGTGGGGGTGGGGGGGTCTTTTCTCCTACCTGAGCCCCAGTCTGCTCCGCTCATCCCTTCAGTGTGACAGGCTTTGAAGCCCTGATTCCTCAGTGGGGGTTATTTTATCAGAGAGAAATAAAATTTCCCCCTGCACCCCCACCCCCCCAGCTCAGCCGCATTCTCCAAAGCATCCCCTCTCAATTAAGATCCTTTCATGTTAATGCTGTTCTTATCGCTCCTGTGTGCTGCTTGGGAAAGTGAGGCCCGCTGGGGAGCGCTGAGCTGCAGTGGACTGTCGGAGTCGAGGCCACGAGTTGTGCGACAGTGGCACATGGGTGGCGGTGTCACAGAGACTGAACATGACAGCGGTCACATGACTTGCACCGGATCCGTGCGCTTTGTAATTGCAAAGTTTCAGCCGCAGCTCAGCGTGGGCGACATATTCACAGCCTCACAATCAGCACAAAGTGTAGAAGGTCACTGTATCTGTCTGCGCTGACATCTAACTCCCTCTGTGTCTTCAGCTCCATTAGCAAAGCTCACCCCCCCCACCCCACCCCCACCCCACCCCCTCTCCATCTTTGTCTTTTGGAGTCGAACAGGGTGTATGTATGACTCCAGGATGAGGTAGGCATTCAGCGAGAGATCGAAGGAGCACCGGCTGCCTCTCAGTGCGTGGGTGCCAGAGAAACCTGTTGCCTGGCTACAACAGCGCCTTTATCCTCCGGTTGCGATGGCGATGTCTTGGATATCGCATGTGCACGTGTGCGCAAATGTGTATGATTTGGCACCGCAACTTGGCATGTGTGTGTTGTTTTTTTGGTGCATGTATGTCTTTTGTCTGGTTCGCGTGTTTGTGAGTCGGCGGCGTGAGGAGGAGCAGGAAGGCGCTTCGCCACCCACTCAGCAGGCCTTCCGCCCCCATGGCTGACTCCCCAAGACTCTGCTAGTAATTAGCACAACATCCATCCATCTGTTCCAGGGAGGTGCAGTAAACATTAACACAACGCGGCAACACCAGAACGCTGACTGGAGACGTGCTACATTTGAAGTGTGTGAATCTTTGCAGATATGACTAACATGTCGACGTGTGTTTATAAGCTCCACGTCCCATTAAAACCCATGTGCATCGAGGTAAACGCAGATTTCCATCCCTGCCCTCATTCTCTGCAACTTTATCTCAGTCTCCACCTCCGCTGCAGACGACTGGAAAGCTGCCCTGAGACTCGCATGGGAAAACAAGTGAAAAAGCAACCAAAAGACTACATTACACAATTAATCAATAAGTTAATGAGATCTCATTTTGTCTGGAAAATAGTATCCATGCAAAAAGTTCCCCCCTCAGCCTTTTTCACCTGCTCCTGGAGAACCGGCTCCTGATATTACGCTGTGGAAAAAGAAAGCAGCCAGCAGGAAATTAAATTAAATTACCATCCTGATAGATTTATGTGGCGCTTTACATTTTCATTGTGTTGTTTTCCTCTCACGGCGGAGGTGGGCCTGAGTTGGAGAAGAACAGTTCAACGCGGTGTAAAGGCAAAAGGAAGTGGCGATCATATGTTTTCTGGTTCCTAACAGAGACGGGTTACTTATGTTTGGTGTATGGCTGCCTCGTGGTCTTTTTAGGTTGTGTGTTTTTTGTGCACGTGTGCGTGCATGTTTGTGTGGCTGCGTGTGATAAGTTAGGAAACAGCTGGGAGTGTGGGTGTTGGAGGTGGGAGACTGTAGCCGCGTGTGTGAATGTGTTCAGCTAACCCCTCAGTGTGTGCATCTATTACAGAATGCTAATGAGTGTGTCCTTGCACACTTTGTGGGATTGTGTGTGTGTGTGTGTGTCCATGATTGTGTGTTTGCAGGCACCTCTGTCTCTGCTCATACTCACTCCTGATAGCACCATGCATTCATGTACGTGTAATTGAATGAAGCCGTGGACATTCAACGCTCTCATTCTCAGTAAAGATTGAGGGCATCTCTCAGCCACTGACGCAGCTGGTGGTGCCATCTGGGTTCATCACACAGCGCCCTGTGCCATCGCCCCAGTGTCCATACCAATGCTAGCGGACAAGGCAAACAGTGAGATAACACACTGCAGTGTCCAGCTCCAGCTCACCTGTCTTCCTCAGGAGACCTATGACTTTTTCATGTTGTTGTTGGGATACTTTTTTCCCAGAAGTCATTGTTTATGTGGATCTTTGTTTCTCCCAACCTGACCCCTGTTTAATATGTGTGTGTGTGTGTGTGTGTGTGTGTGTGTTGGGGGGTCTAACAGATTAATGGTACGCACTGAGTGGGAGCGCAGACCTACAGTAGCAGCACCTTGATTTATTTGCCACTTAGCACTGATGAAGCCTCAAACTGCAGTAACACACAAACGTTGTCACGGCATTTTTCTCTATCAAGGTCTTTGTTGGTTTGTCGATTCTTGCGTCTTCTTTCGCTGTGAGCGCCTGCGTGTGTGTGTGTGTGTGTGGGGGGGGGCATTTGCTTATGTTTGGCAGCCAACAGGTCAGTTATGACGTGGATCTTGTATTGTGTGTCCTACGTGTCACGTTTGTGGGCCAGGAAGCAGGTTGTTTATAGTAAAGGGGCAGCAATGATAACTACATTGCTTTCATATGAGATGCTCAACAATCAGAGCGAGCTGATGTTCTTTCATTCCTTTAAACACAGCCTATTCTGCATAGTGTATCAGTGTCAGTGTATGGAATCTGCAGAGGTAACTCAGGTACGATGTGCTTGTGGCAGCAGTAATTATCACGTATGCACATACAAACACACACGTAAACCAGAACGCACACACTAGTTAACATCAAACAGCCACGACATTAAAACAGTTTGTGTGTGTGTGGCGTCTTTGAGAATATTTCATTGTGAAGCATCAGGACCGTATTTTGTCGTTTCATTTTTGTTTCTGTGGCATCAATTCTTGACAACATTCAAAACGACTTATCAGTTTTAATACATTGGCTGAATGGTGTGCGCATACAAACACACACACACACACCTTTGGAGACACGAAGATACAGACAGTGTGACGACGAGGGTGAAGGTTGCCATGCAGTGCTTATCCCCTCTTCTAACCCCCTCCCACCTCCTCTCTCTGTTTTCCCAACAGAACCCGGATATTGTGCTCGTCCATTATTTGAATGTTCCAGCCATTGAGGATTGTGGGAAACCATGCGGTCCGATCCTGTGCTCCATCAACACAGACAAGAAGGAGTGGGCCAAGTGGACCAAGGAGGAGCTGATTGGCCAGCTCAAGCCCATGTGTGAGTATTTGAAGAATCCCATTCGTATTTCTGCATTCATTAGCTCTTGTCACCCCCCCCCAGTCCCATCATTTACCCGTAGCCTTTAACATAAACAGCTGCTGTCTCCTTTTAAGAGACTTTACAACCGTGTGTGTGAGGATTTAATGTCCCGTCCTGTTAGCTGATAGCTGCTACACTAACTGCCCTCAGCACCTCAGTCAGCCAGCATCTCTGTCCACTGCCTCCACACTCCTATATGAATGCGTGCTCCTCCTGGAGCCATCTGCTCGTCACGGGTCAAAGTCCACTTCTCTTCCTTCAGACCTCTGGCACCAGTCCGGCCAGGCTGAGACTGCACCTCCTCGCCTCCGCCCATGAAGGAAGTCAGGACAGAGGAGGGCAGCGAGCTGGTTATTGATTCTTGTTAGCACGTGGGAGCCAGAGAGTGTTCCACTCGCCAGAAACCCCCCCCACCACTCTTTTTTTCCTCTGGCCTTTTTTTCCCCCCTCTCTCTCTTTCTCTCTCTCCTCACTCAATGAATTGATTCCTGATCTTATCCGTTTTTATTAATGCCCTTTTATGTGTGTGTGTTTATGTGTCTTTAAGACCTGCCTGAATACGGAGGCGGTGTTTGGGAGAGAGTCAGGGTTCGTGATAATGATAACAGCCAAATAGGGCTTGTGAGGCATCTAAAATCTTTCAGAGAGCTGTTAAAATACCTTTAACAGCCAGACTGTGATTCGGCCCTGTGTGACAGGGGCCAGTGGGGCTGTGACTGATATTCCAATGGCCAATTATTGGTGATGTGGCCAGGTAAAGAGGGAAGTGTCAGCAGCTTTACAGGCACAAACGCGTGCTGGCTGCATACTGACAAGGCCGCCTCGCGCCATCATCGCCGTTATCTTACTTAGTGCTCTGCGGCGTTTGAGGGCATATTTTCACATAAAGCCTTACCTCAGGACAGCAGCTAAGCAACAACAGCCCTACTGTATTCATTACATCTGCGGCTTAATGTAAAAACCAAGCACAATTTGCAGTAATGTGTAAAGTCATTAACTTTGGGAGTAGTTGGGACAAAGAGCGTGAGTGTGAAATGCCTTCTAGCTGCCAGGCTGGATGAGGAGGCTACATAAAGAGTAAAAAAAAAAAAAAAAAAAAAAAAACCCTCTCCTGCTGTCGGTCTTCTTCCCTCTCCGTCCCTGTGTCTTTTGGAAAAACCAGCATGTCAACACAGGCTCAGTGATAGAGCAACATTGCCATCTAGTGGTCCTGTTAGGAAGTAGCACCGTCTACATGTAGGGAGTCATGTTGTATTATCCATGCATTATTAAATAATAAATGATACTTTAGCACCTAAAATATAAATTGAAGAGGATCTGTAACATCTGTAACATCTGTTTTTTTTAGATTCTTCAGAGAGGTTGTATAGATTAAACAATTAGATTTATTTTATTATTTTTATTTTAATTTCCCTTCACATAATATCGCATAGTTTTTTGTTTGTTTGTTTGTTTGTTTTTTTTTTTAGAACAGTCTCAGTATAGCTGCCCTCTTCCATCTCGCTCTTCTGCCTTGGTTTTTCTCATGCAGACATCTCAGGACACATGACACTCGACACTTCTGATGATACATAATACAACAAAGGATGGATTTCATGGCTCAGCTGAGCCTATTCTGACGCACACTTACGCTTCACGTTCACGTGCACGCACGTTCGCGCACAGCAGATCGGAGCAGAAGTCTCGTGAAACGTGACATTGTGTGACCTTGTCCTCCTCACCACCCTGCACTATTTGGTGGGAGAGAGAAGAACAGGGGTCGGAGCGACATCACTACTCCGTCACGCTACAGTTCTACAGACAAGGCAGTTTGACTCACTCTTTGCGTCTGATGCTATAAAACGCCCGGCACTCTCCCAGCTCTGCCCCCGGCCTGCTGACAGATAGCACATGAGCCGCCTTGACAAACACTCAGACAGACAGAAGACCTGTCTTCAGGCCAGACAGACAGGGCCAGAGAAGCACACACCAAAGCATAACAGACAGGGCTGGCCATCATTTGAACTGTTTTCCTCCATTGTTCATATAGTGCCCAGTGGTGCAGAGGCAACCAGATGGGATATGCATGTGTCCTACAGATTGACTGTTTCTCATTAGGGCTGTGTGATGCTGCTCGTGACAGAATGCAGTCATCGGGATGATGATGTGACCGGGTTGCTGTTTGGTGTTTCTGCTGTTGCTGCAATTGGGCTTGGGCCTATTGGCGCTGCGTCTGTCATGTCTGCCTTGAAACATAAGCCTCAGCGAGCGAAGCAGCCAGAGACGGGCAGACACGCTTGTAACTGTACCTCAACAACCCCCGAGTCTCCTGGGGTGACATCCGACTGCATGAGGAGGGCTGCCACTGTTCCAGCATGAGGGAACAGGGTGGAGGGGAGACAAGATGGTTTGGACAGATAAGGATGGTGGATGTAAACTGTCACATCGGGTTCTCCATCTTCCCTATTCAAAAATAACAGACTGCTTTACTGCTTAAAAGCTGGGTTTGTGCAGTATAAATCGTGTTATTGTGTTGTCTAGGTCCCTAGTTTTCACTTGCTTTTCTTAGCGTACGCTGAAAACCGATCCATCCATATGGAATCGCACTAAATTACGTACATCTTAAATGTTATGCTGAATATTTTTTTGTGCGCGCCGTGTCACACTCAGAGTCAGGATGCTTTTCTGTCCTGCAGCCTTTTCCACAGAGGGTGATTCATGAGTGTGCTCAATGTGCCAGGGGCACTATGGTTATTGTTCTTGTAATACCAGCTCCATCTTATTCCTTCTGTTGGAATTACACGCTGTCCCGGGGTGAACGGCGATACAAGCCACACTGTCATACAACACCTTTAGACACATTTGTGAATTCATTCTCTCGACATCAGATAGAACTTTACTGTCACATCTGGTGTCCTGCCTTTCAGCTCGCTCGCTGTAGATTAGCGGACAAAAGGATCTGACCTCATAATAGATCAAAAATAAATCCAGTTTATCTTTCTATCAGCTGCCACTTTGGGTTTGACAGTGGTGCATGTGATCACAGAGGCTCTGCTGACATCTGCTGGTGACGAGTCTGTAATCGACCAAAGGATCTTCATCAGTTAGATCCTTATCACAGTCATCCGCTCATGTTTTTGGCTTCTGTATTAACTAGCTTGATCTAGATTTGCACACACACACACACACACACACACACACACACATATATATATATATTTATATACTGTATATAGTGCAAACTGGCTGGCAGGCAGAGCACAGAAAAGTAGAAAAGTATTAGGAGGTGTAGGAGAAGTGAGGTGTGACAGAGTGAGGGAGTGGTGGAGCTGTAGAGAAGAGGAGCTTCTCTTTTGTCTTTGTTGCCGCTGTAGATCTGCTTGTAGCAAAGCCACGTTCCTCCCCACAGGCTTTCCATGTCGGAATGTAGTCATAGGTTGAGGAAAGGGTGGAGGGTGGAAGGATTGATGTTACTGTCACCTGCATCAGCATTCACAGAGGGGAGGCACATGGCTGCTGGAGACACTGACATGTGGTAGGGAAAGAGGAACAATAGAGACTCGGCAGTGGTAACACAGGAGGCTTGACACTACAGTGAGGTGAGAGTAGAGAAGAGCAACTGCTCAATTCTGGACTGAGCAAACAAGACACATGGAGAAAAGGTGAAAAAGTGATGGAGGGGTTTTAGAGTGATTCTAGTATGAAGGGCGATAAATAATAAAACCAAATCAAACGGGAATTATTTGAGGAGTCAGTCGGGTTGTTTGTTTACGTCCATTCTGCTTACTGCTCTAACGGTGGCATTTGAGAGGTGGTATACTGGCAGGTAGACAGGGAGGACAGTGGGTGGGGCGGGGGGTTGGCGTGGCTGGTGGTCTGCTGGGCTGGCTGACGTCTCTGTCTCCTCTCTCCCGGCAGTTCATGGCATCAAGTGGACTTGCAGCAACGGGAACAGCAGCTCTGGCTTCTCAGTGGAGCAGCTAGTGCAACAGATTCTGGACAGCCACCAAACTAAGCCACCTCCCCGGACTCACAACTGCCTCTGCACGGGCACCCTGGGTAAGGGCTAGCGGGCTGGATGGCGTTTGCTCTCAAGAGAAAAATTGAAAATTCAATAAGATAAGAAAAAGGCCATAAAGATACTGTTTGTTATATGGTCGCACAGACACGGTGGTTGAGGTCTTTTACTGTCAGGTAATTTATACTGGAATTGAGTTTCGGGGTTATTGCCTTTTTTGTTATTCTTTGTTGATAACCGTGTCTGGAGCGTATCTGAAATAGCCCAGCTGTTCTCGAATGTCATGCCAGTCAATCAAATATTTTAAAGGGTGTAATTTTACCAGGCTGTAACTCTGGAAAATAATGGCGAGCAGTAGTTTTGCGATTGATAAAACAAATTACGCCGGATAAACCATTTGCATTTTTATTTCTGATGACTTAAGGTAACAAGCCATGCAAAAACAATTCTGTCGGCTTATTGTGAAATAAAAAGCGAGGCTGGTTTTATCACTACAGAGAGAGGGTGTTGTCGTTCGCAACCTGATAAATATGAAGGCAAACAAATCGTCAATCTTTGTTTTTGCTCCTCGAGTGATGCTCTTGTTTCCTCTCTCACTGCATGCAAATTGAGTCTTCTCTTCTCTCGCCTCATCTATCCAAATCAGATCCACCATTCTTTTGCTCTGTCTGTCCTCGTGTAGGTGCAGGGAGCAGTGTGCACCACAAATGCAACAGCGCCAAACATCGCATCATCTCCCCGAAAGTGGACCCCCGCTCGGGGGGCTACAGCAGTGCCCACTCTGAGGTGCAGAACAACGACGTGTCGGAGGGGAAGACTGAGCACAGTGGCCATGGTGGAGGCAAGAGCTCCGGGGGAGGGGGTGGGGGCAGTGCCAGGGAGAAGCGCAATGGAAAAGTCCACAAGCCTGTCCTGCTGCACCAGAACAGCACAGAGGTGTCATCCACCAACCAGGTGGAGGTCCCGGACACCACGCAGAACTCCCCTGTCTCCATCAGCAGCGGCCTCAACAGCGATCCAGACATAGCGGACAGTCCCGTGGTGACAGGGATGAGCCACGTGGCCTCTGTCATGTCCAGCCTGTCCCAGAGCGTCTTTATGTCCGAGGTGGCTGGAGACCCTGTCTACAGTATGTCTCCCACTGGGGGCCCCAACACTCACCTGATGGGTGCGGATGCCACCTCACAGGGCCTGGTGCTGTCTGTGACCTCTGACCGTCACAAATTTGCCTTCCCCAGCGGGGGAGTCGGGGAAGGCGGCACGACTGCGGCGGGAGACAGCCTGTCCATGTTGTCTACAGCCGGCGTGTCTGACGAACTGGTGCTCTCCAACAGTCTCGACTCTGGAACCCTCAAGATGCCAGAGACCAACATGAACTTTGACCCCGACTGCTTCCTGAACAACCCCAAACAGGGCCAGACCTACGGGGGCAGTGCACTGAAGACGGAAGGCAACTCTTCCTCAACCTCTTCTTCCTCCGGGGGCAATAGCACCAACGGCTCACTTCAGCGCTCCCCCACCATCTCAGACAATGGCTACGCGTTCAGCTCGGCGCTGGTAAAGAATATCAAGACTGAAGACACATCGTTTGAGCAGCAGCTGGCGAAGGAGAGTGGCTACCAGGTGGGGACTGTAGTAAACTGTGGCAGCGGGGTGTCTGTGGCGTCTGGTGCTAGCTCGGGCCAGGGCAGCCTCACTCTGACCCCAGCGGGCTCCCTGCTTCCGTCTGGTGGGGGTCTCAGTCCAAGCACCACCCTGGAGCAGATGGAGTTCAGTGCCATAGATGCCAAGCAGGATTACACTTCAAACACAACCGCAGTAAGCTATGGTCAAGCCATGTCCAGTCCTCACATGCAGCACCAGAATCGTTCGCCCAGCTTCTTCCTGCAGGATGGCTCTCAGGCCGGTCAGCCTCAGCAGGGGAGGCCCAGCATGAGCCAGAAAACACATTTGATGGAGCACAACTCGCATGACTCGGGAGCCTTTATGGGGCTACAGGTGGTAAAGACAGACTCCCCGGGCAGTAACGGCCACCTCCACCACCATCACCAGGGCCACCAGACCCAGCACAGGGCCAACTGTAATGGAGGCTCACCCACAGAGGGTCCCGGCCAGGCTGGCTCTCTCCAGCTGCTCCAGTACCAGGGCACGTTTCCTGGACTTGGCACCGAGCACGAGGAAGTGGTGGGTTTAGAGCAAGCGGGCAGTGTGACTTCAGCCCAGGCTGGAGGCGCTGAGAATGGAGCTGAGAACCTGCTTAAGCCAGGCGACCACATTCAGGCCTGTGGGGCTGGGAACGGAGATGGAGGGGGAGCAGAGCACTACCTGCAACAGGCTGCAGATGGGAGCGGAGGAGGGACCGGAGGCGCTGGAGAAGGAGTGCCCATTCATAATGGAAACAACAGTGGCGATGGCAGCAGCCGCTCCCAACAGCAGCAGCAGCTGCAGCCGCTCCTCCAAGGCGCGGGCATGGTCCAGGGACTGTACAACGCCGTCGGCACTCACCAGGGCCTCGGTGGAGGAGCCAGTAATGGGGGAGGAGGGGGGACGGGCATGGAGATCAGCCTGGATCACTTTGACATCTCTTTTGGAAACCAGTTCTCCGACCTCATCAATGACTTCATTTCAGTGGACGGCAGTGGAACCGCCATGTCAGCTGGAGGAGCCCTGTACGCTCACCAGCTCGTCACATCCCACAGCTCTGACGGTCAGAACACAGCTGGAGGGGGCCCTCAGCAAGGCCAGGAAGATGGAGGGGCTCGAGGCTCTGGCTACAGCAGCTCAGAGCTCTGCCTTCAACCTTGCTGCAGCCCTCAGTCTCTGAGTGGAGCCGCAGGAGCAGGGGGAAACACGGGAGATGCAGGCTCATTGTCCTACATGAATGTGGCAGAGGTGGTTTCTGCAGCTGTAGCCCAGGGGGCTCTGGGGATGCTTCAGGCCACAGGTCGACTCTTTATGGTCACTGACTACTCCCCTGAGTGGTCCTACCCTGAGGTGAGTGCTGGGGCACGTAATCCTTTTGCTTATAACATCTATGTAATATATATATATGTAAATGTGTACATATGTAATATATGTTTATCAATATCAACCATTTCCAATTCTGTCTGCTTGTAATGTTACAGTCCTACCTCCAGGTGTCACTGCAAACTAGCATGTTTGTGCCATGAAAAAGAAAAATTAATGAATTAGATAACTAAGGTAAATAAAGTATGAGCAGCTATGTATAAAACTGTACCCAATCTTTAAATCTTTTCCTCTTCATGCTGATTGTATTATGAGCAGTGGCCCACATATGCAATATTACAGTATTTTATATTACACAATATTTCATTACAGTATTTGTCCAGAGGGAAAATCAATTTTTCCGTGATTTCTTCCTAAATTGTCACCACTTAATGATGTAATTAATGTACAGTGTAACACACTTGTCAGTGCAATTCTCTCTTCCAGCCTCTGGAGGGTAGCATAGTAGTTAAATATCAAGGTTGATGAAGCATTTTAGTAAAATGTTATGTATTAAATAAAATAATGGTGTTTTTCCACATGATGGCAGCAAAGATCAGGGTAGGAATGCTGTTGTTTTTTTTCCCCCACTGTGCAGGTCTCATCTTTGCCCTCTAGATGGCAGAGTGACAACATGTTGAGTTTGTTTTCTCTGTTTGTCCTTATTTTGCAGGGTGGAGTTAAGGTACTTATCACTGGGCCCTGGCAGGAGGCCAGTTCAAACTACAGCTGCTTGTTTGACCAGATCTCAGTCCCAGCCTCTCTCATCCAGCCTGGAGTGCTGCGCTGCTACTGCCCAGGTACAATAGTTTTGGTTTTTTTTTGCGTTTGAGCTTTCTGTTTATTAAAAAAAACGTTATATCTATGAAACAACACTTTATTTAATTTAGAAGAAGAAAGAAGAAGAAGAAAGCTTTATCTGTCATTGTCACAGTAAAGTTATACAGTACAGCATACAACAAAATTTGGTCTCTGCTTTTAACCCATCACACATGTGTGAGCAGTGGGCTGCCATACATACAGTACATACAGTACATACAGTACAAGACTCCTGGGGAGTAACTGGGGTTAGGGGCCTTGCTCAAGGGCCCAGTGTGGTGCCAGGAGTGCGATTTGAACCCCAACCCATATGTGTGTGTGTGTGTGTAGATATATATTTATATATAAAGTAATAGTCTGTAGTCTGATAACATGTGAGTAATATAGTCAATTTCTTGTGAGTACATGCATTTAAATACATAACTTTTTATAGAAAGCACTTAGAAATTAAACTTGCATTTACATAGATAACTACTGTCTGTTTAAACTGTTAAAATGTATCATTACTGAAATGAAATTGAAAACAGGGCAGTGTTAAGTATAAAATTTCAAATACATTTCACTGCTTTAATTTGAGCCGAAATTATATTTTTGTTGATACTGACAATATTTATATTGTGTCCAATGTGACTGATGAACAATCCTGACATGTAATAGTGATGCTGTGTTCCCTGTTCACACGCTAACTTGTCGTTATCCTCCCACTCTGCAGCTCATGACACCGGTTTGGTGACACTACAGGTGGCTGTTAGTAACCAGATCATCTCCAACTCTGTGGTGTTTGAGTACAAGGCCCGCGCTCTTCCTTCACTGCCATCATCTCAGCACGACTGGCTGTCACTGGATGGTACGTCATTTTTCATGTTTACATCAGGTTTGGTACTTTACAGGTAATCGGATCAATTGTGATTGTTGTTATTGTGCAGTGATATGGGCAATTCAGTCCACAAGTTTCGTGCTTCTGGCTACATAGAAATGCTGCACAAATATTCACAGTGAATTGGATATTTGAGACGTTTGGAAAGACATTATGTTTGGATATAACAACAAAATATGTCAAATTACTTAATATATTATTATTATTATTGTTCTTATTTTGTCTGGTCATTGAAGTTGACATGGCTGCTTTGAAACAGTGAAAGTGAATTGTACACAGTGGGGGAAATAAATATTTGTCTTTCATTTATTGATTATCTACCACTTATCCTTAGAGGGTGGGGTGGGGGTCTGGAGCCTGTGCCAGCTGACTTTGGGCCAGTTCCCCCGCCTTTCACTGGGCCAACATACAGAGACAAACAATCATTCATACTCAGGTGAACAGTCAATAGTTAAAGAATACAGTTTCAGTCCAGCAATTATTACACAAGTGAACTTGCTTTGACAGTTGCTCTGAAATGTGCAAATCATTTCTTATTCAAAGTTTTATTTTACGATCAGTTCAAGGAAATGAAGCCTTGTGGTTTTGTCCTGTCTATGTTACTGTCAAGCCTTTTGTATATACAGCAGATGTACAGATTTGGTAACAGATAAATGTGATAAATGTGAATGTTGTGTGTGTGACTCCCTCAGTATGTGAAAGCTTTTGAAGATCAGCACTGTAAATGTTTTCTACATACTGTATATAAATAGATGCTGCAAGACTGGTTTATTTACATTTTGTTTACATTCAGGTAAAACCGGCGAGTTAGGAGACACAATGCATTGCACATTGTTCACCAGAATGTAATGAGTATGGGAGAAATTGTATGTTTGGATATGTGTGTGTACTGCTGGTGAAGCATTGCTGCAGTATTTGAGCACTGACAGGATAAAGTAGGGCACGGTGAAGCACAGGCTCACAGGACAGCTGCATTGCAGACGGCTCTTGAGGGAGTGGGAGTGAGTAATCGAGTGCTGGCGGCTCCCATGTACAGCAGCACCAGTGGATCCCTCCGCCATTCATACCCTACTGCCTCACTGGCCCATTCACAGAACCAGTTAAGGAGGAGCTGACTGTCTCAGGGAAACACAACCCACCCCATTACCTTACTTATGTTAACCCCTTGTCTGCTATCGCTCACTATTTGTTTCATGGTGATATTAAATTTGGTGTTTGAGGGTGAAAAATAATAAAAGGTGAGCCGCAACAATAATTGATTTATATTTTAATTTGTACGTTTACATTGTGTTTAATCTGGCTACTGATAGATTATTGGTTTTAAGACCTTATTAGAGATGGGGTCAACAAAAAATAGCAAATGCATCCCTCCATACAAATTATGTAACGTTTTATCAGGCTGATGTGGCACCAGGTGAGTTTCTCTGTGTACCTGTGGTTATGAAACTGGGGATTGGCCATCGAAACATGGAAGTGTGCCAATCATATAAATATTAAAAACAAACAAAATCTAACCTTAGTGCCCCTGTCGGAGATAGCTGATAACCTATTTGCGCAGCAGCTTCAGGACCACGGCTCTGTGGACAGCGACTCTGGCACAGCGCGCACTGTAAATCCATGTTTACTCCCTGAAGGTAAATCCCCACTGCGCTGTCTGGACACACGCACACAAGTTATTTTAGAAGTAGGGCAAGGTGTTATCACAGCGGTGTGTGTCTGTGTGTGTGTACTCATACGCAAAGTCAACACGACACAGGAACCAGGCGGGCAGCGTCGCAGTCTGATCCACTGGATCAGATCCAGTGATGGTTCTCGGTGGCGTGTTGTTAACGCGCCGGGTTCAGTCACCTGATGGACCACAGGCCGCTGCGGACACCAGGCTGCGCGTGAGTCCGCAGCGGATCGCTCCAGCTCCAGCTCTGTGAGTTCGTTCTCCCATGAAGACTCACTGTGCTATGATGTGCTAATGGCACAGCTGCCCGCCTGCCTTGATTTGTCATAATGCAGAGTGGGGGAAGGGGCGCTTCTCTGCAGCACTGCAGGTACGGAGCCATGGGCAGGACAGAGAAGCTGTCGGAGCCGCAGAGCCGCTCACCGTCCACCCCCAATAAGCCCCTCAGCTCAGCTCACCCCCCACCCTCACCCCCACCCCCTCTCCACGACCCGAGCCCGGAGAGGTTGGCTGGGACCAGCCAGTTTGCAGCCTCCCGGAGCGTTTACGCGCGGTGCGGGAGCGCAGGGGGGAGGGCGTGTTTGGGTAAACACGGTAAAGCAGCGCAAACAGTGGCAGACTCTGTGTTAGGCTGCAGCGGCGCTGGGAGCAGGCGGCTCCCGGCGTCTGCCCCGCGCGCGTGCCGACCCTCCCCGCGTCCGGGAGAGACTCCGCGCGGGCGCGCACTGACGCACGCGGCGCGCAGACGGGCACATCTGTACCAACAACAGTGGTTATTAGCATATGCTAAATGAACAAAAGTAGCCCGTTCAGAACAAGATGAGGCGCGAGCTTTGAGGAGCAGGACCGCAGCGCGAGGAGGAGGAGGAGAACGGGAATAAGGGCGTCTGTTTACCGGCGGCACGTGCGCACATCGTCTCCTAGCAGCGGTATTTGTCATTTTACTGCAGGCTGGTGTAGCAGCGGCTACTAGAAACACACCAGGAAAGCGTGTGTGTGTGTGTGTGTGTGTGTGTGAGGTGAAACAAGTGTAGAGGGAGGAGGAGGAGGCTCCTAGAGGAAGAAGAGTAGTGAGACCCCCCTCCACCCCCACCCCTCTCTCTCTCTCTCTCCTCGCGTCGCTCTCTTTCCTCACTTTGTCCTATTGTTGACGAGCGCTCTGTTGAGACTGAGACTCAGTCTACACCAAGGATATATCTGTTTTTTCCGGGGTTTTTTTCTGTCGCTGTTGTTGTTGTTGTTGTTGTTGTTGTTTTTGACACTGGTAGAGCAGCATGCAGTAGCCTGGCCCCTTCACACCGAGCGGGCTGAACTGCAGTTAGAGAGTGAACTGCAGCTGCACGGGGCTGGACTCACTCCTCTGGGTCAGGATGCCAGTGAATAACAGCCGCATTTCCTAAAAGACAACACAGGCAGTGGGTTTGGCTTTGGGCTGGACTCTACCAATGGATGATAATAAAATAGAAGGTTAGATGTGGTTCACTTCATCCTCTGTTGTGCTGTGCTGTATCTGTGTTGTGTTGTGTTTGGGCTGTTGTTCTATGCCGTGTGTCTCCACAAGAAGTTGAAAGTTGCTCTTTTCTCGGAGGACCCCCGCGTGCCGAGTGTTTCCTGTGCTCGCCGACACGGACACAGCTGCACCGAGCTGTGTCCGTGTCTGTGGAAGACAAATCAAGTGTTTTGGCCACACGCTTCCTCCGGTGTTTCATTGGGACTCTGCCTCATTGCAGATCACTGAAGAGTTGATAGAAGCCAACTCCTGACTCACGACTGTAGCGTCTGGGCAAACGGACTCATCAGCACGCATTCGTTTTTAACGTTTTCCCAGCGTGTTAAATGTCTGTGCAGGACCAAGTATTGACACTTAATCAATAAATATTCATTCTCATTGCAAGTTTAGGTCTGAATGGTCACTGTGTGCGTGTGTGTATATGTGTGCGTGTGTGTGTGTGTGTAGCCAGGCTCGTGCCAGTCTTGTTTCACGTGCTGTTAAAGTACAGTAGTTGCTCTCGTGCAGCGCAGTGAAATGTTGTCGCATCCATCATTGTTGCTCGGCAGCCGGTGCGCGGCGTCGTGTCCAACCTGCTCCTCGTGCTGTTGTGTTGCATAGTGCAAATTGCACGTGCGCCCGATTCATCAACTTTATAAACTAATAATTAAACAGTCAGTGTGCAAATGAACAGCCTCCACGTTGATCCGTGGAGCCCTGAGCGTCAACCCCTGCAGCATTAACGGAGAGCAGCTTCACTCTGAGAGTCAAACGTTGCCTTGGTGCGGAGCTTTTTGCATCATTTGAATGTTTTAAATAAGACAGCTGCAGATGTGCATGTATTATTTACACACGTACATACCTGTTGCTTGTCTTAAGTCTCAATGGCCACATTGCAGCCTCTGAAAAGGCCAATGAAACATCATGTTCCAAACCAAAGTTGTAAAGACTGTGTGTTAATTACGTGTAGCCTATGCTATAGTTGGCACATGCAGGTGTACAGGATCATAACGCGATTGTATCTTGCACATGCTGTAAAAATAATGTGCATGCGTTCAGCATGCGGCAGCACCGACCAATGCTGTTTTCTACTTTTGCACCACTTTGCAGTTGAATGGAAAGTGGTTTATTTCATATAGCAGCGGCAGGAGCAGTTTTTGTCTTGGCTGAACTTCAAGAACAGTGGTTGTAATGTTTGTGTTACAGTAGTACGGTGTACAGGAGTTGTGTGCTTGCTGCAGAATCAGCGCAGAGAGCAATGCTCATATTGATCTGTTTCACTTTGGTAATAGTTTTGTCCCCTGTGTCACGACATCAGGAAACAAACAGCCCTCTAAACCCTCTTTACGCTCATGCATGTTTGTCTGTAGGCCTTACATGAGAATGATTGAGATTTAATCAAATCAAAGGCTGTTTAATATCTATTTGTTGATCATGTTGAATGTGCAAATGTTCATAATATGAACAGTTATATCATGTATTATGTGAAATCACAAAAATATTCGTATTTTTTCTAATGTCAAAGGCAACTAAGTTACACTTGGAGGTGATGGAGCATCACACACTGGGGTTTAAAGAGACAGGGACATTTAAAGAAAAGCAGTAATTTGGAAAGTGCATATAATTTATGGTTGTTCATGTGCCTCAGTTCAATATCACCTCATAATTTAAAATGACCTCAATCAAGACTCCTGACCATTATTGACTTCTATTTGAATCTTGTTTGTTTTTCTTTCACTATATTCATTCCTCCTTATCATTCATCATTCTTTATAATCAAATCCAAAACATTGTCAGTGGACATAATAACACCACCATATTGATTAAACGTAAGCCTATACAACAGCTGTGTAATGGCTTGTGAAGCTCTTTGTGTGTGTGTGTAGTTTGGGGTGGGAGTGATAAAGAGGTGTTGATTGAAGCTTCCAGTCAGATTTTGAGCTGCGTGTTCTTGTTGTTAGCATTTGGTGACATGTTACACATCAGTCAGAATATAGTAGTGATGTGAAATATGGATTTAGCTGCCCACCTGAATGTGAATGAATCTTTCCATAACCTAAGTACTAGATGCAAATATATACACAAGATACAAATAAAGGGCAAAAGGAGCAGAAACT
Source organism: Trinectes maculatus (assembly GCA_016785345.1). NCBI lineage: Eukaryota > Metazoa > Chordata > Actinopteri > Pleuronectiformes > Achiridae > Trinectes > Trinectes maculatus. The sequence continues at coordinate 142,209 of JAFBJQ010000210.1, read as the reverse complement.
ATGTAAAAACAGCTCTCCTCTAAAATGCCCAGTACAGTGAAACCTCGACTTACGAACGCCTATACTTGCGAACTTTTCGAGATACGAACCGGAGATTCAGGATTTTTTTGCTTCCTCTTACGAACCAAATTCGACTTCCGAACCCGAACACGGAAAAATTAAAAACATTTCCCCGCCTGCCGCCATTGCGTGTGACCCGTGTGAGGTGACTGAGGCAGTGTCCGAAATCGCTCCCTAACCCCTATATAGTCCACTACATTCTTTTCCCTATGTAGGGAGTAGGGAATAGGGACCGAAAAAAATCGCTTCGATTTACGAACGTTTCAACCTACGAACCCGATCACGGAACGAATTAAGTTCGTAAGTCGAGGTTTCACTGTATTTAGCTATCATGCATAAGGGGGTATTGTGTTTATCTCTGCATTCACACCTAATCGTACTCTCTTTATTAATAACTTTCATCCAGGGAGTGTGCGTCTTATTTGATTTATGTCGTTAGCTTAGCTTTGCTTTGAGTTTGTGGGTCAGTCAGAGACTGTGCTCAAATCCATCCTCAGTCTCGGTTCATGCTGTGCAGTTGTATCCCTCTGAGTGCCCGTAAGACCAAATTAAACCAGAGTGGCTCCTTTACACAGTCTCACACCAAACATAACTTATATCACATCCAGGACCAGATGCCCCGTCTGTTCTCAGCTGTAAATTACAGTCGTTGCCTCGGTAGTTCCCGTACTTCTCCGTTGTCTAACAGAAGACTGAAATGTGACTCCAAAAAAAAAAAAAAAGACAAGAAATGGCTGAGGTTCCTGTGAATGCATTTATCCCAGCTGAGTTGTCCTGCTATTAATGGAAGGCTTTGGAGACATCCTGTCCCTTGGGTCTTGGTGTTTTATATCAGATTGATTCATCTTTTAAATTATTTCTCCACTCATCTCTCATTTGCACTCCCGCCTGCAGCTCATGTGTCAAGCAGCATATAGTTGTTGACGCAAATGGGAGGTTAATAATATGCTCCTGTTAGCTTATCAATTGAACACCCATAAAATATAAACCAAAAAAACAACATAAAACTACCCTGCTCTGAAGACAAAATGCCACTTCGGAATCACTCTTTTAGACTGACAGGGGATGACAGTAAATCCCAGTGGTGTGCACTCTTGGCATTTTACCTCGAATGTGACACGGTGTATCTATTCAGTGTCTGGACCATACTCATATGGACCTACGTAGCTGGGTAAATGCCAGTAGGTTAAGAGCTACTTCGCCTTTGTGGTCGAACCATTCAACCTTTTCAACCTTTGTTTGCAGTTGTTGTACTTAAGTGGAGGATGATTTAGTTCTGCGTGGAAACAGCAGATTCGGAATTGTCAGACAGATCGTAATGTTTCCTTACATCACAGCTTTACCCACCTGTTGCTGCTGTAATTCATGCACATACTGTAAAAGAAATAGATCAGTGACGCAGGCGGTTGACTTCTGAATCCTTAGAATCTGTATCAAAGCAGCTGGCCTCACACGTGCAGCATTTTTTTTCTCTGCTGTGAATATGATGCCAGACCAGAAAAGCTGGATTGAGTTATTGCGTATCATAAGCAGAGAGTAAACAGTTTAATTTAAACATTTACCAGTAGGTGTGAATGTGAATGCATTTGTCGAATTGTGTGTGTTTGGTCTGAGATGGATTAACAGACTGAATCCTCCCTCTAGCCCCACCCCCCACATCCCTCAGCCGGATAAGCAGTGTACCAGATAGATGGATGGATAGATAGATCCTTCAGAAGAAATATATCTCTGCATCACATATAGAAATTATAGTTTGAACACTAAATCTGTTGTCGCTTTGCTAACAAAAGATTCAAAGGAAGAAAATAATAGCGCACAGAGCAAACCCACAACCCGTCAGTTGAAGTTCACCATTGATCAGTAAATCAGTAAACACCCGTGTGTTCCAGCTGTACGAGATGCAGCCAGATGGTCCAGGCCTTTTCTCTGCACCGTCGCAAATATCAACCGCTGTCGCTCAGCTCACGCAGGGACCCAGAGGGACGGTGGCCTCTGGTCTTCCTGCTGGGGTGTATGGGAGAAGTCGACTGGCGTCAGACACATGCTGTAATGATCCCCGGCACCAGAGTGATTGACAGTGCATTTAAAGTGTTGGAACAGAGAGGGATACGGTGTGTTTGTGGATTAAGGACAGATGTGTGCTGATGTTGCGTGCAGCAAACTTTAACTCGGTGTTTGACCTGGTCCAAGGTTAAAAATACCTGCATGTTTCTAAGGCTCCAGTAATAGTTCCCTCGGCGTCATTCTTAGGGAATGATAAACTGGCCTTCGCTGCCCGCTAACCGGACCCATCCACTAAAGTCGACCACCTGTCCCAATGATTTCTGTCTCGCCATGTCCATTCTTTACGGCCCTTTTCCTCTCCTCCTGTCTCCTCTCCCCGTTCATCACCGTCCTCCTGTCCTCTCACCTCGCTCCATCCTTGTCCTGTCCTTACCTGTATTCTCTCCCTCCCACGGTCTTCTCCCTCCCTATTCGGCATGTTCTCGCTCCCACTGTGCTCCACTGCCTGTCAATAAACAACCCTGGCCTTCCTTCCGTTATCCGTCTGTATGTCAAGCTGTCCCAGGAGGAGGCGCTGCCATGTCCCAAGGATGAGGCCGATCACATGGGGGAAGGCTGTGACATTGTGGTTGTGCGGGTTGAAACCCAATGCGCATCGTGCTCTCTCGGTCTCACAGAGGACACCCATGTCCTTTGAGAGAAGCTAATAAGAAGCAACAGCATCACTGACTCAGCAGAGAGCAGCCAGTACAGTAGCTTTATCATGCAGAAAGTATGTCACAGTATTCCTGCTGTGGCCCTTGTGCCAAAGAGATTTTCCAAGCGAGACTTACACCACAGACCCCAACTCATCACTATCTGTGGGGTTAAATGCAAATGACTCATTTACTAATTTGAGACCTGGTTCTCAGAGTGACAGGTGTGTCTTTTTCCACCGTGGCATTTTCTCCCTCTCCCCCCCAGGCGTTCATCCTGGAGCTGAGAGGTTTTCCTCTCACTTGAGATGAGACAAGTCATTTAGCAACACAGATTTTTTTTTTTTAAAAGGCACACTCTCAATCATTATGTAACAGTCTTAATTCTGCTCGCTGTCAGTAACTGTCAGTAGATGTTCCTGCAGGAGAAACCACACCACGGATGAGTTTGGGTGTGAGAGACCAGGAGATGGTTCACTTCTCTCCCCTTTTGTATTTTTCATATGCATTTTGGATGGGCAGAGTTAGAAAGTGTCCAAGTCCTGCAGGGTGGTGCAGCATGGAGGGCATGAGGCAAACGTGTGTTACATCTCCTAAAGCGAGGGAACTCATCCAGAGAAACGGAGCCTCGCTTTTGGACAGTGATCCCCGTTCATTTGCGTCATTCAAAAGACCGAATTTTAAAAGAAACCCGTCTCACCGTCCACACTGAACGCGTGAGAGGGACCGTGTCTGCTGCCACGCACCGTCACGAGGGAGTAACCCAGAAAGTGGGAGGGTGTAAACGGCGTCACTCTGTTGTTACAGTTCTGTTTGGCTGTTCACCTTCCCCCGTTTCTTTTCCCTCTCCCCTCCCACTCATCTCTACCCCCATCCTCCCTCTGCAGTGGACGTGCATCGCATTCGGAGCAGCAGGCAGCAGGTGGAGATGACATCATCTGCACTGCAGCACACTGCAGCACTGGGTCTGAACAAAGACATGTCAGCCCGCCGCTAACTATCCCTCCTCTCCCTCCTCGTGTCCCAGTCTACCTCGTTCCCCACCTGTAACCCAGAGGAACCCGGGGGCAGGTTGTGGTGCTGTGGCCCGTCTCCACCCTCTGACTCCCGTTTTGACACAAGCGCTGACTCGAGCGCAGGCTCTCAATTCTTCAGCTCACCTGCCTCGAGACGGTTTTCCCACATAGGACGAATCTTGGCATGCGGCCCGCCCAACACTAGAGCGATCCACTGATCTGCAGTCTATAGCAGGCACAGGAATCGAAGGCAGGGACCTCGGTGTTGTCCTTTGAGTCTATTATTCACAGAAAGCAGTGATTTACCAGCCACTGACATAATGTGTTTCTCCCCAATGACAGCAGTCACTTGACCTCTTTTACTGGGGCTCGTGTGAGGTTTGACTGTGACATTAGCTCTCTGCGGAGCCCTGAGCCGTGACTGCCAAGATACTGTAAAGCGCAAATGTCACCGGGTCGTGCTGTGAAGGCTCCCCACTTAGAGCCATTAAGGTCCCTACCTACGGCGTCAACACCGGGAGAAGAGAGGAGGCAAAGTACACAAAAGCAGAGCAAAGAAGATTTATAGACTCTATTTTTTTTCATTGTTTGCCATTCTCTCATCTTTTTTTTTTTTTTTTTATTTGCTGGTATACCGAGTCCTTCTCCTCCCCTTCATCAATAAGCCAATAGCGGGCTGGCAGACCATACACACACACAGCCATGTTCCTGTCGCCTAGTTACCGCTCGGCAGCAGGTTGCCACAGAAACGGCCTCATAGTGGCTAAATGGGGAATGCTAATGCAGTCTTCTATTCTCCCTGCTGCAGTGGTCTCCCTGTGCCCATCCCATCCCACTGTTTGTACATAGCGTATTTTGTACGTGTGTGTGTTACAGTGTGTTGGGGGCTGGAGGGGGGGGGGGTTGCTTTCCTAAACGTCTTAGTGAACCATGGATCTTCCTATAAACATAAACATAATGCAGCAGGTGTAAATTGCAGTGTGTGTATAGGTGCTTGGACTTTTTCTGTTTGTGTGTTTGTTTGTGTGTTTGGGGGCAGTTTCAGTGAAAACGTGTTGAGCATGTAGCCATTCTCTCATTGCTCACTTAGATTGTTGAATTATGCAGCCTGCTGTACGTTTACATTTCTGACAGGAAATCGCCTATCTCGGCACGAGGCTGAAAGGTTAATAAGAGACATTGCATTCAACCACTTTCAAACAAGGAAGCGAGCAGAAGTTTCCTCCTGAACAGCAAGTAAACAGTTTACAGTCATATGCTCCTTCATCTCCTCCATCTCCTCCATCTCCTCCATCTCCTCCATCTCCTCCATCTCCTCCATCTCCTCCATCTCCTCCATCTCGGTGGACGGAGCAGACGCAGTTTCAAGGACTTTGGATAGTTGCCGTTTGTAATTGATTCCGTACTGTCAGCTTTGTGGTCCTCGTAACATGGAACTAGGGTGAGCTGGGACACTGTGGTCGTAACAGGCTGTACTTAATCAGCTGGAAAGGGGCCATCAGCTGCACACTCCCCAAAGTGTGCCTGACGCCCCGTGTGAAAGGGTGGACACGTTCAGCATGCCCCCACTCTCTGGGCCAATCATTCAACCTGCATTAGCGTACCAGGGCTGCGCTTGAGTAATAGAGGAGAGGTGGCAGCAGGAGTTTAGTGATTGGAGCTATTAGGAGATGATTGATGGGCCTTAATGGTTATTTTAGTAAAGCCTTTTTTCCTTTTCCTTTTTTGAGGAAGTTAATGACTGATGCTGTTTTTTTTTTCTGCTCACATTCTGGAGAGATTCGTAGTGGTTATTGGGATGTGGTGTTTTATAGCTTATCATTTTGTGTCGAGTGCCATGATGTTCACCCCCAAGTCTTTAAGCTGCTCAGAGCAGCTTTCTGTGCATAGTGTGTGATCATTTGTCTTGTCAGGACACGGGGCTGTTTGTGCCGCTAAAAGCAAAGGCAAACATCTTTTTTTTTCTGCCCACTGAACGTTGGCCGTGTGCTGACGTGTTCTTCTTCTGTGTCCCACTGTTTGCCCAGATAACCAGTTCAGAATGTCTATCCTGGAGCGCTTGGAGCAGATGGAGAGGAGGATGGCGGAGATGGCCAGCCACCAGCAGTCGAGCAGTGCAGGGAGTGGTGGCGCTGGGGGAGGAACCGGAGGAACAGGGGGAGGTGGAGGGGGAGGAGGCGCAGGAGGTGGAGGAGGGGGCAACAACACCCAGTCACAGGTAACGAGCCACATCATAGTCATGTGCTTGAAGACGATCATTTTATATGTGACATTACACAACAAGCACATTATTAACGGGTGATTGACAAACGGGTGATATTTATTGTTGTTTGTTGTAATTTGGAACAACCGATAACGACTTGCTCTTTTGTGTGTGTAAGTGTGTGACGGGCCAGATGCAAGCAGGCAGCTCGTTTGAGAGCCGCGTCGTGGTGGTCTGCGAGAAGATGATGAGCAGAGCTTGCTGGGCCAAGTCCAAACATTTAATCCACTCCAAGACCTTCAGAGGGATGACACTCCTCCACCTGGCTGCGGGCCAGGGCTACGCCACCCTCATCCAGACACTCATCAAGTGGCGGTGAGTGAAAAAAAAAAAACGCTCGAGATGCTTCACAGTGGCACTTTGGTTTGTAATTGTTGTGCACCGCACCAAATGGCTGTGTGTCGCTGAGACTGTTTTCTGTCTTCCACACAGCACTAAGCATGCTGATAGTATTGATTTAGAGTTAGAAGTGGACCCTCTGAATGTGGATCACTTCTCCTGCACACCTCTGGTAAGAGAGTTAAGGCAACATCTATACAACAGTGCAGTATATTGTCTATGTTATCTGTTGTTAAAAAAAATGTGCCTTTTTCTTATCCATGTCTTTTCCATCCAGATGTGGGCGTGTGCGCTGGGTCACCTGGAGGCAGCGGTGGTGCTGTACAAATGGGACCGGCGGGCTCTAGCGATCCCAGACTCCCTGGGCCGCTTGCCCCTGTCAATCGCCCGCTCTCGTGGCCATACCAAACTGGCTGAATGTCTGGAGCAGCTGCAGAGGGAAGAACAGCAGGCACCGGCCCCTCTGCCAACCACAACTCGCATGTCTTTCTCCCCGGGCCCCGATGCCCCCACCACAGACAGCTGGATGGTGAGCTGGGCCAACGACAGTGTCGTGGCACCCAACAGCAAGAAAGGAGGAGGTCCTGCCACCACTACAACCACATCCAGCACCGCCAGCCTCAACCCAGGTCAGCAGAGTTCTCTTTTAGCATGTCATTTACACAATGTCACTTTTTAGCGTTATGCACAGTGCATTGCACAACTCATGTTTTGTCTACTGCAGACCTGAGGAGGCCCAGATCTGAGCCCTCCAACTACTACAGCAGTGATGGACAGAGAGACCTCCCACTAGCTAAAAAACATAAACCCAACCCAGAACTCTCTCAGACACGGCCGGACAAGGCCATGTCTGTTCCTCTGAGCCTGGAGCAACAACAACTCCACAAGCTGTCCTCAAGCCCCAAGAGCCTGTCCTCTGAAGGCCTGAGCTCAGACAAAGGCCTGTCCACAGGGGGCTGCACTGGGACAGTCCGATGGACCTCGAGAGAGAGTTTCTCCAGCAGCGGCTTGGGAAGGAAGTCTCTGGGGGTCAGCGGCGGCAGCAGCGTGGGGAAGGAGAAGCTGGTCAGCCGGTTGCGTCAGCGGGAACAGCTCGGCATGCTGGTGATGGCGGACAGAGAAATGGCGGATGCAGAACTGCTTTCCTACAGGGAGGATCTGGAAAACCAGGACTGTCTCACGCAAATGGACGATCTGCAGGTGATTATAAAACAACAGTCTGCTAAACGGTCAGATAAATGTGCGGAACCTGGCACGAGCACGGACGGAAAATGAATGCGGGCCAAAATCTAGCCGCTGATGCAAACGACTGCATCACAGGAACAGTACACTAGCAAAATCCCAGCTATGCAGTCGATAGCGACAAATCTCACGCTTCTCCATTTCAAAACAATGTTGTGAAATTAAAAGTCGAAAACTGAATAGGTATAAAATGATCCATATAAAATATGCGGGGTATCATCTAAGTGTTGGTAAGATGACATTTAAAATTGGACATAACAGCTTCAGGCTCCTCCTCACATATTCCCTTTCAACATGTAGAGAAGCGGATATTCACCAGGCCTGACACTCTATTAATGAGCGTGACAGAATAATACTCTCTCTATTGATCCGCTTGCGTGGCCAAAAAATGATTCCAGCATCCATCTCTGTCTAACTTCCCTTCCAACAGAGGAATTGCCGAAGCGTGCCTCAGATTGTTGGAGTCCACCGAACATAGTGCTGAACTTCGATAAAGCCAATCATCTTTCTTTTTTCTAAATAGGTTAACATGATGACTCTGGCAGAGCACATTATTGAAGCAACGCCAGAGAGAATCAAGAGGGAGAACTTCACGGCTGCAGAGTCGGTGCCCTTAGACACGTCGGGGGTCAGCAACACAATGAACTGGCTGGCCAACTACTTGGGAGATGTGGAACAGCTGCCCAGCATCATACACTTGAGGTGAGGAGCGCCGCCAGGCAGGGAACAGCAAATATGCATATTGCATAGTCAGCATGTGGGGGTGTGCACGGTATAGGAACAAAGAGCGGAGAAAACACATTTATATATGCAGCACATTTGGTTGTCAGAGCGAAGTGTGTGTTCTCGGATTGCATAAACGCCACATGTGCGTGAACGTTCCTCTCGTCTTCTGCCCTCAGATCTCTTTATAACGAACCCCTGACCCCATCATCCAACCCCAGCCTCAGTCCTGTCGGGTCTCCGCTCAGAGAGGGACCCCTGGAGAGGTCCGCACTCCCCTCCCCGGCCGACTGGAGCGAGTTCATCAATGCCTCCAACAGCAAGGTGGAACGAGACCTGGCCCAGCTGACTCTGTCAGACCCCGAGCAGAGAGAGCTGTATGAGGCCGCCCGCCTCGTCCAAACTGCCTTCCGCAAGTACAAGGTACAGGCCTGGCTCTCAGGTGCCATATGCTGTGTGTACTGCGGCCCACAGTGACCGGACTGGAGTGTTAACACTGCAGTAATGATGTGGTTTTGTTTTGGGCTTTTGTTCGTTTCTCTTTGGTTCCGAGCTGTTAAGTTCTTATTGAAGCACCCATGGTTTTCGATGCGGTTCATCATCATCTGGTGATGTTCGTTACCTGATCACGCTTAATATAATCCACGTCTCTCTGTCTGTTTCTGTCTCTCTCTCCCTCTTTTTCTCTGTCCACAAACACACAACGACATGAACGAGGGAACATACAAACACGTCCCTGTGGTTTCAGCATGGGAAGGTGGCTTGTGCAGAGCATGGCCTTGCTTAGAGGAACGATGCATTGTCCCCCGTCCCCCTGCTCCAGTTAGAGCCAATTAAGTTTATGTTCTCCTCTCTTCATTTCTCGCTCTTTTTTCCTTCGCTCTTTCCCTCTCACTTAGGTGTTTGGAGCCTGCTGCTGCCTGTTTTAACTAGCACTCCACACACCAGCCCTTTTCCCCCCTCCCTGTCCCATTTCTCACCCACCCCCCCACCCACCCACCGCCCCCGCCCTCATAAAGCCACATGAGTTTTCATATTACAAATATTTTGCTGTTGTTTACAGACGTCCGTTGTGCCAGCTGGTACCGAGGTAATCCCTGGGCTCTCACCAGGCCTGCTGGGTTCCCGGGTGGTGTTCATTCCCTCAGCGAGACTTGACAGAACAACTATTTTCCTTTGTGGCGTGTTCTACCGTGACCTCTGACCTATCCCACTCTCACTCTCCAACAGGGCCGGCCGCTCCGAGAGCAACAGGAAGTAGCTGCTGCCGTTATTCAACGTTGTTACAAGAAATACAAACAGGTAGGGTATTAAAAAATGAAACAGGTGAATGGATCAGTGCTGTAAGATATGACGTCAGTGTTTTGAACTCAGATCTTTGGTGAATATTCAAGCGTGTTAGTGCATCATTCACACTTCCACCCCCTCCTCTTGTGTTTGCAAGCTAACATGGATAGCTTTGAAGGTAAAACTATTTCACTACCCGCCACTGAAGCCATCACTGTGACGCTCCTCCGGCACTATTAAACTGTTCCCGCATAGCAAGGCACAGCATGACCTTATGTTCTTGTCAACAGTATGCACTTTATAAGAAGATGACGCAGGCCGCCATCCTTATCCAGAGTAAATTTCGCAGCTACCATGAGCAGAAGAAGTTCCAGCAGAGCAGGAGGGCCGCTGTGCTCATTCAGCAATATTACCGCAGCTACAAGGAGTTTGGGAGGCTGAAGCCCCACCACCGGGGGGCCGCCGCTGCCCTGGTGCAGCACAAACTGAGGTAGGTTCTCAGACAAATGCTGAAATATGCTTGCGAGTTAACGAAGACACCAATTAGTCCTGCTGCCTATTACAGATCCAATTACAAATGTGAGTTATTGAATGTGTTAAAGTTAAAGTAATTTATGGACTGATACTTACAAGGAGAACCCAGTGGAGGCGATCCAGAGATGATAAATAGTGAGTTTTATTGTGTAATAGTCTTATAGTGTGTTTTGTAGCGCATCACTTTACCTGTCCACTGAAAGATAAACACAGACTCAAACAAATAAATTGCGTAGAATTTTCAGCGATGGCTCGACGAGCAGTGTAACGTGATGATGTGTCTGCTGTTTTACAGAGGTAGTCTGCTCACCAAGAGGCAGGACCAGGCTGCCAGGAAGATCATGAGGTTCCTGCGTCGCTGTCGCCACAGGTAGAACCTAACACGGACTCACACGTCTTAACGCACACACACACATCAAATATTCACACACACGCGCACACAGTTTTAAGCCTGGTTGGTTTGTGGTCTAATCTAATCTAATCAATAACACGAGGTAAAACTTCCCCAGATTTCATTATTCTGTCTTTACTCGGTGTGATGTCTTTGATTTACCTCTGCTAGAAAATTTGGGTGGTTAGAAATGTCTCCAACACCTAAGCTCCACCTCCCTCCCCTCCCCTCCCCCACTGTATTTGGCCCCCACCTGTCGTCGACCCCTCCTCCACAGTGCCTACTGTGTGCTAATAGCTGTCTGGTATTGTTTTGCTGTTTATGCCAAGCCCCTTGATGGACCATAGACTGTTCAAGCGGGTGAGTGCAGCCTCAGCAACTCAGTTCGTGCCTCTCTCTCTCTTTCTCTCTTTCTCCCCCTCTCTCTCTTTTTATCCTCCTCTGTTTATCCTTTATGCATCTTTCTTCTTCGGTAATACAGTTCTCTCCTCCTGGGGTCTTGGCCTTCACATTCTCTCCTTCCTTTTCTCTCTGTGATTTCTTATTTTGATCCCTCTCTCTCTCTCTCTCTCTCTCTCGCTCTCTCTCTCTCTCTCCCACCCCTCCACCCAACCTGCCTCCTTCTCCATCACTGTTGCTTGATGCCTGCTTGCATGAAGGCTGCCAACTGGAGCCACAGGTGGACTGAGAAGCTCACATTCAGAGCAGAACCTCTGTCAAACTAACAAAATTGCTTATGAATGACAAATATCACTGCAACACTCTTAACAGGCTTAACTTCTCTGACTCTCTTTATCTCTGTCCTTTTCTCCTTGGAAACGACTTTTTGTTCATGATTGTTTCCTTCTTCTTCTTTTTTTTTAATTTTGGTTTTGTGTGGTTATGCAAACAGCCAGTGTAAGAGACCGGGAGGCTTTTTTTCCCTTTATCATATTTTATTCTGCTGCATGTCAAGTGGTGACACCTCTGGGCCTTGCTCCTCTGACTCTGACTATAGGCATGCTATGGGCCTGCTTCTTCTCAGGTAGTTGTTTGTCTGACTGACTGGCTCTGTGTCCTGTTTCTAGCCACTCAACAGACCCAGAGGGGAACATGTGCCCTCGAATTCCCATTTACCCAAGCAATGACAAACGGTTGACTTTAATATGCCCATTGGTTTATAGAAACAAAACAAATCAACAATATGATGCAATAACAATGAATAGGAGAATGCTACAAGCACTGTGTCAAGCATGTGTAAACATCTCAGAGTTTATTCATTTTAGCTGGTTAAAAGAGATTTTACTTTCTTGTCAGAAATCAGGGAACCGTGTTTTTACAGCAGCTTATTTTGTTGATGCATATGTTGTTCAGGATTGTCTGCCATAGTGTGACAATACGTTCCGAAGCTGTGATAGTGTATAGGTTCGCCCCCCGGGACTACGCTACAAAGCTGTAATGTATTCATACCTCACACCAGCGCAGAGGATGAGAGGATGCAGTGCACACACACACACACAAACACACACAAACACACACAAACACACACAAACACACACACTCAGTATGTTGGTGCACAAACTGCATCTTAACATATCTAGCCTCTGCCTCTCCACAGTAGGTAAAAGTTGCAGTATTTACCCTCTGATAAGAACTTAAGGCCAAATCTATAACATGATATGAACTGCCAGACAGTGCATTTGTGGAAGTGTGAAATACAGAAAACCAGTTGCTATCTTTTCCCCTTCCCTAATTTAAAGTAAGTAACAGTTTAGAATAGCCGTAATTCTAAAAGCTATAATGTATATAATATATCACCATATTATGGATGGTTTGAAATTAAATTCATGCATTATAAGTTCATTTCATGTATTTATTTTGTCACCAAGACTGTAGTAAATTCATATAGTTTAATAATGGTCCTGTAATTGTGCTATAATTATCCACTTTTGTCCTTTCAAAAGTGCAAAGTCAGCTCATTCCTGACCAGCATTTCCTTTCACAGACCAGCCGTAGTTCCTGTTGTTCTGTGCTGACTTGATTTTGTTCTGATGTTTCTGGCTGAACACCACCTGTGTGTGTGTGTGTGTGTGTGGGTTTGTGTGTGTGTGTGTGTGTGTGTGTTTTGACAGGCTTGCTACCCAAGTCGCAGATGTTGCATTCACTGACACCTGCCTCCATCTGTCTGTGTTCCAGGGTGAAAGAATTGAAAAGGGCCAGGGAACATGAGACCCCTCAGAAGAGCCCCCTCGCAATGTGACATCACTCTCCTGACTTCTCCTTTTTTCTTTTTCATTTGTACCCGAGACATTTTACAAGAGAAATGGAAAAAAAACATCAGTGCAAGCACTGCAGATATTACTACTTATGCAGTGTTATTGATTCAACTACTATTACATGTACAACAACAGCATTTTTTCACATATCGTTTCTTCCCACTGACTTGATTGTGGTCAGGGAGTGGCAACTCTTACGGGATTATAAACTATAAGGGATGGGGTGGGGGGGTGCAGAACATTTGCTTCGTGGCATTTTTTGCACTTTTTTTGTGGATTGCTTTGTGTTTTTTGGATATGAAGAGGTTTTGGACGATCAAGGATGACAACACTGGACATGTCCGTGGAGGTCTGTCACACGTGAGGACCTGAAGAGATGTAAACTATGGCTGCTGCAGAAGATCTCAGAGGATCAGAGGGAGACCACGCAGGAACACTCTGGGCTCTAATTGTATCTCATATTTTTTTAAGTGACTAATCAATTCATTTGAGGACAGTTTTTTTTAAACCGGATATATTGGCAAACCATACTTCCACTTCTATCCACTGATGTAATTAATATAATATTTATTTTAGCTCAACAGTTCCTCCTGTCCCACTGTGCTCTACCCCACCAGTCTGCCCACACCGGTGGAGCTACACGTGAATGTAGTCGGGGGTTTTACCATGCAGATGTGCAGATGGGAGGATAAAATATTTCTGTTTTGCCATTTCTTAAAAAAAAATCCTATGCTTTATCATATGTATTGTCACTTTATTACTTGAATTTGTTCCATTACTGTCCAATGTATTTCTTCCATCATGTCCAATGTATTGATGATCTGTATCTTCAGACTCTATGTTGTTGAATCCTACCAAGAAAAAAAAATGCATGAATTCTTGGAAAGAAAAGTCTTTGCTTGTGTGCTTATGGTCTAGTCTCTCAGCCTATCTTATGATTTCCACTTAAGTGGTGCCCATGCCCATCTTCTCCTCCATAGGTTCTACCATCTCAGTAATGAAGCTATCCCTGTATTGTCCATTTTGTTCAGTAGATTGCTCCTCTGAAACTCAACAAGAGAAAAGAACTTGCCTATTTGTGTTGTAACGGTCTGGTCATGCAGGTTATTACTGTTCTTTTTAAATGAACTTCAGAGCCTGTGAAGGCTTTTGAGGGGAAGATCACATACATTGCCTTGACATCTTAGAGATTCTTTGAGGGGTCCCTAAGCTTGTCCCAAAATAGGGGTTTGACAAATCCATATTTTTGACAATTGAGCGATTTCTGTATATAAAGAAGGCTGAAAGTACGTAGGAAAAACATTTACCCTAAAGGGATTGTATTTTAGAAATATATTATTTTATTCATTAAAAATGGGTCAAAACAGGTACGAGACAAAAACAGAATATTTGTATAGTTTTGTTTGAATGCCTAAGAAGTATGGTTGTATTGTTTGTAAATAGTGTAAATACCTGGGATAAAAACGAGCTATGTGCATGAAAAGTATGAACAGAGTCAAAAGGGGAAAAAAACAACAAAAGCAGTAGTGGCTATGCTCTGTAAAGTTAAAACTATTTCACTATTAGAGTATTTTATTTTATTTTGATTGTTCTTGAGAAGAACATTTTGCTAAAGCATGATATTAATGCAATATGAAAAAGTAAAAAAAATACCATATTTAGAGTTAGGAAAAGTCTGCAAATTTATCTTTAAGGTATGGATATGTTTACTGTTTTTTTTTTTTCTTTTATTTGTTTTGGGCTACCAAGAAAATTTCGCCAATGGTGCCAAGGTATGTGAATGCTATATAGCTTAAGAAAAGAGTTAAGTTAATTTTTGCAGAACAGATAATCATACAATGAAATACACACTAGCACTAAAGACCGTAGGATCGCAAGTGACAGAGGATCGATAGATCAATGAGGTACACAGTTTGCAGAGGGAGTCTGTTATGTTTAAGCAGAAAGCAGTTAAGCCTGTCTTGTCTCCACCATTCCCACAGATGGCTAAAGCATTTTCCATCACAGACTACACCATGGCAGAGTTTGAGATTTATTTTTGTTGTCATTGCAAAATGGAATGTGACGTGTCACTGAAGTATCTCTTCTGATCTTAAAGATTGTAAACGGCAGCCTTGCCCATGGTGTCCCTATAAAGCAACCCATGTTATTACTCTCTGTCACAGAGAAAGATTGAATTCAACTCTTAAAGTCTGGCAACGAGCATTGATTTATCTGTCCCCGCAGTAGTGAACCGGTGACCAGATTTTTTTCCAATACGACACGTTTTGATGAAGAAGAAAAAAAACTCCTTGATCAAGGCTGCCAGGGTCTAAATAGACCTTGAATTCCAAAAAAAAACATGTGTAGCAAACTGTGCATGACTAGATTTTATCTTCGTTTTTCTTTGGTCAAGCAGCTAGAAACTCAAAAGGAACAGTCGAAGGTGCTAAACCACCACTCAGAGTTGGTGTTCACCTTGACGCAGGGTCAGTGAGCCAAATGGCTATTATGTACTGGTGCCATTTGTAATTGTGAGACATGCGATGTGTCTTGTTTAAAGCAGTTGTGACTGTGCCGTGGGAACAATCTGAGAGAGAATCCACATCTAGCTTTGGTCTGAAGGTGCCTGTAGGTCACCGCCTAACTCTTATTATCTGTCTTCTCCCAGAACCACCAGAAAGTGTATTCTGTATCCAAGAAACGACATGTGATGATTCAGCCAAGTGCCACTGAAAAACTTGAGCTTACTTTATGGAAGTGTTGTCATGTTTGTTAAACAGTTATTAGGCCACATAGGTATATCTAATTCTTTCTTTTTTTTCCTTGACGGACTGTGTTCCACTCATCTGATGTGTAAACTTTATTTCCTGAGTGTTTATGTAGAAAGTGCCTACTCATATCCTGACAACACCGAGCTAATGTCAGAATGCGTGTTCAGTCTACCTGAGGTTGTTGAAGAGTCTGAGAGAACGTGGTCATTCACATTCAGTGCTGTATCTTCTACATGAACACACATGATCACCATCACCCTCACATTGCCAAGGCCACAATACCCTGTTCACACTGATATCAGTGCAGCACACCAGCTTGTCAGCATGCTATGTTTTTGTTCCTTTCTTCCTTCTTTTCTGTTTTGTACTGGGACAGCTTGTTGAAAACTCATTGAGAAATGCCACTACTGGGATTTGTTGCCTTGCATTCATCCTCAAGTCTGTGGTTCGAATGCATAGTCGACGAAGGGTTGTGGCAAAACCAGAGGATTTATTATGCTTGCATGGGTAAAATAGTTAACAGGGTGACAGAACTGCACCTAAAGCATGCTTATTTTCCTAGAATCGATAGTCAGATAGACTCTTTAAAAGAATTACTGTTCTGTAAAAACGCTGAACATTGGTTTG
Organism: Trinectes maculatus; assembly: GCA_016785345.1. NCBI lineage: Eukaryota > Metazoa > Chordata > Actinopteri > Pleuronectiformes > Achiridae > Trinectes > Trinectes maculatus. The sequence goes on along the minus strand of JAFBJQ010000210.1, from coordinate 126,020 downwards.
ATGTGTCACAGAACTCCGATAGATAGAGGGCATGTGACTGGAGGGGGCGCAAGCGCCGATGAGCAGTAGCTACTGGCGTTTTCATGGCAAGGCGTGGGGACAGGATTGATTTTAAAGCAAGCTCGAACTTTTTCAATTTCTTTCTTTTATTTTTAATTCATTTAGATTTGATCAGTGTGCTCCCAATTTCAAATAGGAACAAGTGAACAAGTTATATATATATATATAGCCTATATATATATACATATATATATATATATGCACAAGACACCGCACAGCAGTACACATGCAGACATCTAAAGGTGTCAATCTTCTCCGGTCTGAGGGACTGGGTCACCTCCCTTATGTATTTTACTCAGGGTGCCAAAATGGGGAGGAGGAAACAGAGCATGACACGTGATCCACAGCAGATGAAACGTAGAATTGAAAAAGGAAAGAAAATCTTTCCTGCAAAGATTTCCAGTTCAGCCCTCTAAGACAGACAGGTTCGCCGCTGTGACGAAGAAGTCCTCTCACAAGTGGCTATGAATTACAGTCCATTTCCTCTCTGCGTCGTGGCACATTACAGACACCAGTGAAGCCCTGTGGAAAAAAAAGTCCTGTTATAAATAGCTCATTAAGATAAATGGTTTGACGTTCTTTCATCGAAGCCTGTCAAATCTGAGTATAATTCTGGCCAGTTCTTTAGGCCCTTCATTTCTCAAAGCGACAAAGTATAGTGGGTATTTAAGATTAAGGGAGTAATTATATGAAAAGTTCACGTGCAAATCTTGTTTTACTGCCATTTATGAATGGGGTGACAGGTTAGCTGATAGGCTCTCTGCATTAATATACAGTATTACCTATCCCAAGACGTTCTGTTAACCGACCTGGGAATCTGCCTTTCCTCCTCTTCTTTTTCCCGAGCACCCAAACTGGAGAAAGGTAGGCACATCAGGACAACAGAACAGAAACCGTTATATTCCACTCGTGGACAAAGAGCAATAAAGAACTATTTTGTGGAGACCTATAGACCTAGTGAAGTTTAGTATGATTGGACACATGTAGTCGATTTACTCTTATGCAAATGCCAGTATTGCAAGACAAGCATTCAGTAGTTTATGGACAGCAATTATATGGCACCCTTTACTGAACTGCACGTTTTCATCAATTCCAAACCAAGAAGAAAAAAAAACAGACCCTGCTTTGATAGAAAGTTATGGGTCCTCGACTCTTTGCATGTGAACTAGTGTTAGATCTATTTTCCTCTCCTCTATAGCTGTCTTTCTCTCTGTCTTTCCCTGTTATGTGACCCGATTTTTCTCTGCTCCCAGATCCTCCTACCCTGAAAAAGTTTCATCTCCTCTCGGTTCTCCTAATGTGTTTTGCTTTCCTCCTTTTTCTCCCCTACTCTTGTTTGTAAGTTTTATTTTTGTAATTGTGCATGTACAAGCGTCACTGACTTGATGGATATGTAAAAAAACAAAACAAACAAAAAAAAAAGATTTCAGCTGCTGAAGCCATGCAAAACGTTTTGAATTGCCCTTAAAATATGGAAGATGTTTTCTGAATGCTTTATATTCTTTCTGCTGTAAAATAATAAAAAAATGAAAAAATGAAGAAAACTCGAGAACCAAGTTTGGAACGTCTTTTGTTTTCTGATTTACTTCTGAGAAATGGATGGCTCTTCCTTCAGCTCCCATTGTGATTAAAGAATAGACAAATAGCAGATTTTGATAACACAGGTTTAATTTTTGTTCATACTGCACTCTGTAACCATTAACTTTTTAAATCACATTTTGCCATAGATCAATTAACCAAGGACGTTAAAGAAATGTAAATTTAGTGTCACACACATGAATCACAGCAATCAAATAAATCATCTTAATGTCCGTCAACAATATGTCTCAGTCATACCTGCTTATGTGTGTATCGGTGAATACATGGACTTGTGTGTGCATATGTGCACAAAGATTTATGCATGCAAGATGTGGGTTATTGTTTTAGTGCAAGCCCTGTTGTGTGTGTGGAGCATTAATCATCACTTTACACACAATACTTCCAGAAACACTCAGAATTCCCTGCTCTCTTCCTGAACTGCTTCCGGATGCCAAACACACGGCTGAAGGGATTCAGGAGACTTTGTTTCTCCAAGAGGACCTGAAAGATTACATTGAGTTTTCATGTAAAACATGTCGCTTATAATGTGCAGCTCGTTTGTCTTTGTTGTAATAGATCTGGCAGGGAGCCTACCTCTCGTTTCATCCCCCTAGGAAACAGACCTGTGGTTCTGACCCCTGAAAGGTCAGAGAACGTGACACCGTTAGCCAGATTTGGATGAAAGTTTTTCCTGGTTAAATTCTGTGTATAAGGACATTAACATGTTTTGAGCTTGTTTTCTGAAGGTTTTTTGTTTTTACCGTCTCTGTTGATCTCCCCAGATATCAGAGTGGAATATCTGAGCCCAGCACCATCCTGAGGAGGGAAGGCTTGTTCAGGGAGAGAGAGCTCATCCAGAGCGCCGACCCCTCGCTCCTCCGCTGATGCTGAGGACAATACACACACAGTTGGTAACACACCACTGACAGGTGAATCATTTGTATCTATGGCTGAATAGCAAGCACAGTGTAAGATGAATATTTTTTAATATTCTACACTAATCAATAATAATTCAATTATTTGGACAGAGAACTGAGTCTGTTCTTTTGGCACAGAATTCCAGCCTCACCGGGTTCAAGCGTCTGAACATTGGCAACAAGTCAGTGTTTTACACTGAGACAGTAAAGTAATTACTTCAGAGTCTCAGGTCATGACTTGCCTACCATTTATTCTCATAAATTAAGTTTTATTATTAAAAAATACATTCCAATCAAAGTAACGATTTTGTAAATAACTGGATGAAAGCCATAATGGAGATGTTGCTTTCCACTTACCAGGATAGGGCATCTCTGCAGATTCTGTGATGGGGTGGGACAGCAGTGGGCCAGACGCCATGAGCAGGAGGGACCAGGACAGGAGTTGGTTGCACTTCATCATTGTGGGACACAGATGCTGGAAGTGACTCTGGTTCTTTCAGAGGTCCCCAGGTCGAAAGAAGACTTGTATATCCTCAGTTGGTTCCAACTGGGTTATATACGTCCGGGTATCTCTCCCTCCCCCATGCCACACAATTCACTCTCTCTCTCACAGCTGCCATCAGCAGTATCCACAGCCTCATCCTGTCCATCACTCGTAAATCAGCCATTCACAGGTGAATTATACGATCAATAAAAAGAAGCGCCGTGGCCCATGCTCCAAGGGCACAGATGTGTTTTACCAGCTCTCGGGCTTGATTGACTGTTTTTCTTTTCCCGACTTTGTAAATGGGATCAGTGCAGGTGTTTCTGATGTCACTCTCAGCAACATCCCATAGGGGAGCAGGAGCAGGAGCAGAGATTTGCAGCCAAATGACTAATGTTTTTATGCTACTAGTTCATTAAACTCACAGGCCATTTGAATCCTCTCAACTCAAAGCCCACAGAAAAAATTCCATAATTGGAGCTGCATACAAAGCAGTGAGGACTCCAAACACAACTGCATAATTATTTGCAAATGTTCTGTGGAAATACTGGAACGTACAAGGCCTTGTAGTCTATAAGTCATGCTGATATTTTAAGGGAGCGGAGAATTTTAAACAGGTCACTGAATCTGGCTCATTCACTGAAATTGGTCAGAAGCCTTGTTTTGGTAAGAATATCTGTTTGTGCTCTCACGTCTTTGTATTCATGCAGTAAAACTCGGCTTTACGAGGGCGCCCAGCATCAGTGGACACAGTCACGCAATTGCTTCTGTTGATAGATTGGGGGGCAGGTGTAGACAGCTATTTACAAAGACACCTCTGTATGTTATTTTGTATATTTATTACAAGTGTGACGTCAGTGTTGAGTCTGTTGTATGTTAATGAGGGCCAACTTAGCGACAGTGACATTTAACTTTATGGTAAGAAGGCCGGACACTCCATTAAGTGATGCTGTATATCATGGAAAGCTATTAAGATTTATATTCTGTATTAGCTAAGGCCCTGCTGCCAACCCCAGGTTATTACAGCCTCTAAAATAAATGTTGTCTCTTTTGTACTTACAGTTTATCATGCTGTCCAAGGGTTCATCGGTTAGTTTGTGGCCATGCATACAGTACATGTGCAGTTTGTACGTGATCATGCAGAAAGTTTGTTGTTAGTAACTTTTGTGACGTTTTGGGATATTAACTTCATTCTGACAATAGATACAACCAGCAGGGGGCAACATTATGCTTAAAACTACAGTAATCAGTTATTTTTTTGCATTTTAGCCCGCAATGTAAATACTTGAAGTCACAAAGAAATGGGGGAAAAAAATCCCAAAATAGAGGAATCAGTCAATCGGTCTGGTTGACACTGTGCAGACTTCCATCCATCATCAAACACGTAGTCCTGAAATTTAAATGACTGCACACTCTCATCATCACTGATATTGTTAAGTTTTATTAAAGTTTTAAAGTTTATACAGTTTATTAAAGTTGCAGTGCAGGCTGCAACACCATTAATTATTATTATGACATAGTACAAGCACGAAAGTTTTCTTTATCACCCATCTGTAAAAAATTTATAAAATGCTTGATTTTAACAAGCTTTGGGCGGTTTTAACGTTTTCCGTCTTTTGCATCTTTAATTAATTTGTGCCTAATTAACAAAAACTCAGGAGACAGTGAGAAGCTGGAACTTGTTGCTAATTATGTGTTGCGTTCAGTAACTATCGGACGTATTGCCACTCAATGCACGCGATTGAGCAATAAGCCTGTAAATAGTCGAGTTTTACACTTGCGCATTATTAGTGTTTGTATTAACAGTCTGTGGATGTGTAAGCAAGTATATTGTTTCAGTTTTGCTTCCCCAAACAGATTTAACTGATAAAGCTTGGTCGTCGATTATATCAGCCGGACTAAAAACAGCTTTACTGGTACCACAACATTGGTTTCATGTCCTGGTTTTGGTAAAATTGTGTCTCTATGTATAGATTTTAAAGCTACGCGGTTGCTATTCATTGTGAGTGTTGATGAAACGTTTGCACCTGAAGGCAGCAGGTGTTGACCGCCCCCACGGCAGCCGGGCGCGAGCCGAGGAGCAGCAGGAGCGGAAGGCTAAAGTTTGTCCGCGCTCTCTTCCCCTCACCAGTCTGCTGCGCTTTGTTATGCCGATGACTAACAGTCCTGTTGAATTAACACCAACTGTACACGCAGGCGTTGGAGACGGTTAACACGTCCGTGTCCTCTTCGGACAATTAAGTAGAGACACGAGGGCGAAAAAAACGTAGACGAAGACAGAAAAGAAACGCACGAGCAAGAAGACGACAACAAAGTTTCCACTAATGGTCGCTACTTGTTGAACAGGCTGTCTCGTGTCGCCAGGTGGGTTATAAAACAACACTGTTAGGGATAAGATGGAGTTAAATATGTAGCCCGTGGTTTATATGTTGTTTTATGACAAAGTGAAATTATCAGCTTTATTTTACTGACAGTCTGTTTTATACAGAAGCCTCTACGTCGATGTTTACACTGGCGCTGATCGTGCTAGCTTTGTTTTTGTTTGTTTGTTATTAGTTTATGTGCACTCATGCTAATTTAAATGTCTGTGTAGCTTTGGGGATTTGGTTCTTGTTACCTCAAGGTTCATTTTGCTGTATAGCTAAGTACATTCCTCCCCTCTGCTGTCAGGGTTCTGTGTAGCACCATGAGCCAGTGACAGCTCAGGGACACTGATGGCAGAGCTGGAGGTTGACCAGTCCAACCTCCCACGTGTCCGAGAAGGTAAGAAACCACTCTCAGACTAGGTTCTACAAAGTTCAACCATGAATGCAACACATTTTGTAAGAAGCATGTGCCTCTCTGCAACTGTTGTTTTTGCTAAGTCCCTCCTGAGGCAGGTCAGGAGGTCAGCTACTGAAATGCAGACATGGAGCTGCAGAGGAGTCAGTGTTGTTTTCATGGGCATTTTCGATCGACAGACTTGTCCGCACATATGCTGCACAGCTCGGAATAAATATGACATCCTGTGCACCAAATAAACATTCTGTTGATCTCTGATAAAAAGCAGTTTGCTGTATTATGTTTTGGCTATATTCAGCTGACAGGATCAGTTATACAGCTGTACAGCGATGGCTCGCATTAGAGATAGGGAAAGGAACCAGAGAGATGGGGGGGTTGTTTTCTTGAAGGTCTTATCACTCAAGATGAAAACCTTTATCACAATTTAGTGAAGCCACAGCATTTTTTACTTTCATTCCTGTATAGATTTGCTATGATATTTTCATTTTACAGTTGTTAACAAAATCAGTTTCAATGTCATTTTAAAGTCTAAACCAAAACAGATCATATGATGACCTTCTGTCTAAAAGCTGTCAATATTATGACTGTTGACTATCACGTTTAGGTTCTGAAAAGAAACAGAGAGAAATCCACAGGCACTGCCACCTTATTGTGTCTCCAAGTGCGTTTTATCAGCATGTAACCACAAAAACATTCACCGGCAAGGAATGTGTGAGCTATGGCCTGGATGCAGACTGCCAGACTGTCCTCAGCATGCCCATGCTAATGAATAGGATAGAAATAGGTCTCCCTGTCTTTTATCAAGGGCGATAATTCAGCACTCTTGTCTTGTTTCCACACACAAAGGGCACACTGTGCAGCTTTGCACTTTCATGGTGTATTGAGCAGGACCATGTGCACAAACAAAGATGGCTGCAACAACAAACAGCCGCTCATAGAGACAATTGCAGTGTGTAAATCAGTTGTCTGGTCGGTGCAGTTTTTTTCCACCTATCTACTTTCACCGGACACATTTGTCCCTCTGTGTGGCTCTGTGGTTGTTTTAATTAATGTCCCTTGTGGGTGTTAACAACTCAATTTCCCCAAGAGCTGTAGGTCCTCGTGTTTCACTTCTGCATCACTTTCCTCCCTGTCAGAAAGTCTCAGCCAAGTCAACTTTCTTTGTCTCCACTGCCTCTCTTATCAGTTCCTGTTTTGTCCCTGCTCCTGATATAGCCTGATGTTTTAAGGGAATGCAGCTCACAGAGGAATTCCCCCATCTCCCCCTGCTCCTGATCTCACTCTCACCAACTGACCCACAGTCCCATTGACCCTCACCTCTCTTTGTTTTCCATGACAGCATGGTCCTCTTCGTGAGCTGGCCAGCCCTGTCTACCTAGTTAATAACACAGCAAGGAGAGCTGAAGGCTGGATGGGCACTTGATGTTGAAATTTTTGTGCACAAAGCAGTAAACAGTAGAGCAGAACAGACCCGGGAGGAGGAGAGTGGGGGCAGTCAGTGGGGAAGTTTGGCTGAAAATAGAAACCTTGTCATTTTCTCCTTTCACCAGTTTCTTTGTTCAGGAGGTTTTTAACACAGCGGCTTTCTGAGTCGCCGTGAAAAAAATATCTGTTGCTGTTTGGCTGCGTCCTCATGCTGCAGAATATTCAATGACTGACCATTGGTTCCTTACTGGTTTTCAAAAGTTATCCTCATGCATTTAAACTCACATTACCCAGAAAAATCTGACTTTAATGTGAAAAGGAGAAGAGACATTAAAAATAATTGAGTTTTTTGTTACGGTATAGGATTTGAGGTCGTAGAGGTCATAGTTTCCTGCTTTGTAATATCCCCTTCTCCAAGTCTCACTTATGCCATGGGAGTTGGGGCCGACTAATGTTTTCAAATGTTATCTACTTGCTTTAGCTACTTTGCACTATGCCTCTGGACTTGAAATGCCACAACCAATGTCTGTCATCTGTCGGATCTTTGATTCTCTATCCTCTTAGGAAACGGATACAGAATCTTTTTGTTGCCCTTATTAAGCAGCTTACAGAAGGAGTTTCCATACGATTATGAAAATACACTCAGTCAGGACACAGCTGGAACATATGTTTTCACTCTTGGCCCAGCGTGCCTCACACCCTAAAACCTGTTTAGCAGTCAAAATGACACGGTCTCCTTGTCCCTCCCCTTGAAATGTAATGTGACCAAAGTTTTAAAGGAGTTTGGAAAAACAAGTTAACCCACAATACAGACACACCCACACGCATTCACACACAGACACACCAACCATTTTACTCCATTTTTCACTTCTTTTTTCAAACGAACTTAGGAGTAAAAAGGGGGTTTTGAGCTTTCAATTTGTCCTGTTGGATCTAAACCAAGCATTTGACTTAATCCCTCCTCATTGACAGACTGGAAGCATAAGGGCAGGTCGGAGATCCATTTAACAGATAGTCGCTTAAGCTCCACAACAGGTGTAAGTGGTAATACATGTCTGCCTTGGTATGGTTTAACTCTGAGTGTAGACGTTTGGGATCATGTGTGGTGTAAATAGACCCTTTTGACTGTCCAGTTCTCAAGGTGATTTCCATTTACTTAATATCCTGAAAGAAACTGTGTGTCAGAGAAACTTTTTTTTTTCATTTTGAGGATTTGGATAATTTAGTTAAATAAAGTGTAAAAATATTACCACAGCTACCTTGTTTGCAGACAGAGACAAAGGGACACATTCTCCATTTGTCAAGTTATATCAACCAGAATTAATTCTGTAAATGCTGAAATGTTGTATTGCGTTGTTAGAGCAGGATCATGTACAGTTCATAAATAACGAAAGAGGACTATTTAAGGCTTGAATGTGAAAATAGTGACAAGAAATAGATCAAGGAATGCTGAGTCGGTACATGACGTTGGAGAGCGACTCCAGAATCCACATGCAGGCAAACCAAAATAAGTCATATGCTTGATGTTCCATGTGTTTTCACACACATGGTCATAGTTGCACTGTAGACTGTAAGCTCACAGTGGCATTTTTACACTAAATCACAAGGCTTTCCATCCATGACATCACCCAGTGCACCTCCAGCTAGTAAGTAAATCACCACGCTCATCTTCTGTTCTTAAAGATTTTGTAAAACTTACTTACAGTAACAGTCAGGTGCATGTACATTTTATTCTATAGAGTGGGTCATATTTACATCTCAAGTCTTTTCTGGGATTCACTGTTGTTAATGCAGCTGTAATAACCAAATGTCAAATAAGTTGCTTACATCTAGTACTGCTTTACAGTCAATTGCTTTTCATTGCATCAGCTGAGTTGACACTGTCAGAAATGTGTGCATTTAATTTTTATAATGTGGACAGGTAAATGTGATCTGCTGGAAAAGATAAATTATATTGTTATTGTGGGTTTTATTTGCTTATTTACATAAATGGGAGAATACATTTGGCAATACCTCCTGATATAATGCACACCAAGCTTATACAGGCAGTTATAAATAACATATGGCATTTAAAGTGTCAGCTCATATACTGGATGCACCAGGTTCCCGAGCATTCAGTGCATAAATGAACAAATAATAGCTGTTTTGTCCACAGATGTGACACAGCCCGGCCTGAAAGGCTCAGTGGAGGGATTATTTGACAGGTATAATTAATCGGGCCTGTGTCTGGCTCAGGGTGGAGGCTTTTCCCTCTGTTCTGAGTTAAATCCCTTCTTCAGTGCTACCTTTTTTTTCCTCTTCCTCGCAATTTGAAAGCAATATTGTAGTCAAAGACAGACATTCTGTGTTACCCGATGAAAATCCAGCAAAGCGACGAGTTCTTGTTTGTTGACAGCGTAGGAGTGAAGGAGTGGATAAACCAGCTGCACGACAGTGCCGCTGTCTGTCTGTGTGTTTTCTCATGAGTAACATTTGCGTGTGTTTGACATGTTTTAAACACACGTGAGCTGCAACACATACGGATCAGTGTGCTTCCTTAAAGACGGATGTACACCCTTGGCATGTCAATGGATGAAAGCAACACTCCGCAACATCAAAACCACTATTCAGACCTGAGTAATGCAATACTGCGTGTTTATGACCTTATGATTGCACTTTATAACTGTGGCTTTGTTTGACCTCTGAACTCATTCTCTTAATTGTTTCTTAAATCCGTATACTTTCACTTACGTCCCCGTCTTTGTCAGCTTTCTACATAAAAAGGACAATGCCTGGGGTGTCAGTTACATGAAACTGATATGTTTTATTGCTATATGCAGCAGATGGCCAGACTATGGGATCATAACTTGATATAGAGAACCAGACAGAGGCTGTGCTTGGGGAGCTCTTTGTCAAAGCCTTTGGATTTACACCAGTCTTAGTGATTTCACTGTACATACCTTTGCACCAACTGCTCTGGCTTCACATTGTAAATGATTGCAGGTGGTACTTTGCATCTTTATTTGGCAGTTGTATGAGCACGGAAGTGAAAGAACAAACGTGTCTGGTTCATGTTTTAATGACACTCTCAGCTAACCTGTGTGCCTGCACATACTTACACACAATTTCACATCACACACACAACCTTGACAGACACACACTTGAATAATTATTTTTGCTAGAATCAGGTAGAGCTACTAAATTCAGGGTGTTTTTTAACCGTAATGTCCAGTGGGTGAAATGTAAAACGTAATTAAGGTTAAAATGGCTAAAAGGCTCGTGATAGTTAGAGGTAATGAGTGATAATATAAAGTGTGTCTGTCCTCTGTTTCAGTGTGCCAGTGTTTTGCGGTCCTGGAGGATGGAGCATTGGCACACAACCTGCAGGAGCAGGAGAGTACGTACAAATATCAAGCCACCATGTGAGAGCAGCACAGCTGCACCCTAGTTCCCGGGAGTAGTTTCATTTATATTACGTGAGCTGCTCTCCAGTCACTTTGACCCACTGAGTCTTTACTTGTTAAAGGATGTAGCCAAGATTTATACATAGCAGCTATACAAATTACAGATTTGCAGTAAAGCATATTTAAATAAAATGTTTTTTTATCCTCCTGGCTTACCAAGGCAGACTGGGAAACCTAAGGTAGTGATGTTGAATGTATTTTAGGTTCGCTACTGTCTGCAAAGTGGCAAAGTGACATATAATTTGGTGTCTTTTTTCCTGAAAGTGCTCTTCTCTGGGATTCCACAAACTGTGTTATAAATAAAATGACGGAAAACATAGATATAGACGAATTAGATTTAAACCACAAGTATTTAGTAATATTTACTATGACCTTGGTTACACAATACATTGACCTTGGCTTCTGCTTTTTTTCTCATTGCCCTTTATAGTTGAACAGTACTACAGCACCAACATCCAGAAGAACCAGCTGGTACAGAATGACATCCGTGTGGCCAAGAGACTACAGGATGAGGAGGAGGAGCAGCATGCCCAACAGAGAGACATTTTCAGACAGGCGTCCAGACAACAGTAGGTGACCCCTACATGCCAAACACATTATAGCACAGCTCATAATGCTGCACTGTTCAGACACCACTGCATGTTCTTACTAATTCGAACACACGCCATTGGATGAAACATATCTTTTGTGTCTTCTGACTTCTTAAAGAATTGACAGAATTTCACACAGTACTGTATACACATCAGGCTAATTAACAAAATGCGGGCTTGCTTTGTAGATTTATATTTTACTCTACTTAATTGCAATGAGTGAACTGTAAAGGTCTGTAATGGAGTATTTATTATCCTATATTGGTAGTTGAATCATCAAGAATTTACAATGTCACAAGTCCGTTCCCTCCAATGTGTCTTGTAGAGAGGAGCAAGACTTTGAGTTTGCCCGTGTCGTTCAGGATGAGATCCAGCGGTCTGCTGAGGAGGCACGCAGAAGGGAGCAGGATGATGAGGTGAGCACCAATCTACCCTGTATTCTAATACTAATTTTACTGCATACACTGTATCGTATATATTCTAATCAGTGCTTCAAAGATTTTGAAATGTTTAAAAAAATACTATAGTCTAAATTTAGTAAAAGCACAAACAGCACAGTGATGCATAGACTTGCATGGCACGTGGGCCATACTTGTATATCACTTAATTATCTCCCTGTTACCAGCAAGTGTGGGAGCATCATACGGTTTACTTTGCACTCTCCGAGGAATATGTGAGTTCTTAATAAATGGCAGCTGGAGCCAAGTGCTGCTCTGAGTCTCTGATTATCCACCATGCTGCACAAGCAAAGTCAGCTGTTGTGCTGAGACACAACCTGTCAGCTGCCCATCTGGGTGATGTGGCTCAAGCAGTTTCTTTAATTCCAAACATGGACCATTAACCCCTTTGTCCTCATTATTCAGAATACTTCAGTTTCAGTCAAAGAACCGATAAATATTTTAAGAACCAAAAGTGTGATTGACAGGTAATTTTGCAGTTTTAGCAGACTGATGATAAATGTTGCAACAGTTATATGGATGACATTATAAAATGTATCCTGTTTTGTAGTTAAACATTTGATCATTTGATCATCACAGATTTAGGCAATGCATAAAAAAATGATCACAAGTGTGAAAACCAGATTGTTCGTCAGTCATTGCTCCCTCCACAAAAAAAGCCCACAAAAAAATTATTTTTATGTTTATTTTTTACAAGACTCATTTGTATTTCTTCAGGTCAGCTGCTTTACAGAAAATCATCTAAATGTCCACCAGTCGAACTGTAGAGTTGAGCTGTTTAACTCCCCAGTTGGTCCTGTGCATCATCAGGCTGATCCAGCGTAATATTTTCCTTTAGCCTGCACTTTCCTCTTCAGAGGAGGTTGCAGCGGACAGCTTCATAAAGGCTCCTTGTTTAAAAGGGTGTGAAGTCAAACAGGCTGCGGGTTTATTTGTCACTGCTATATGGGCTACACTTAATTTTACGACAAATCCTTGTTCACATTCTGGGTCAAGAGGCATGCCAGGTAATGCGGAACACAGTACATAAATGTATCTGTTCCTATGTTAGTGTTGTTTTTGATCAGTGTTGATGTTAGGACAATAAACTCTCAACGCTCCCATTAGTCTACCTCTCTTAATGACTTGCTGATCAGAGGTGTTGATTAAATATTTGCCTCCCTGTAGATTGTGTCTTTAATTAAGAAACAGAAGGCATCAGGCTGTGCAGTTTTAAATGCCAGATCCCTGTGGCACTCCGCGCCTAACCTGCCATGGCAAGCTGCTAATTATCTGCTTATGCTGGCATTGTGGCTGACATACATGCCCCGGTTGCAAAGCAAAAGGAGCTGCGTTAGCTTTTACTGATGATTTATGTTGCAAATGCAGTCCGCAGAGAGAGATTTTATATAATTCAGTGGGAGAATTTGCTGATTTGTAGAGAACATTATTAGATCTGGCCTTTCTTAGAAAAGCAGTGCAGAGACATGATGTGGGGCTGGGGGGGCGCTCTCTTTAGAGAGAAGGCAAGCATAGCGTTTCTGGTACGTGCAGGCATTCTCCAGTGACAAGGTGTTACTTTAAGTGAAGCGACCCTGATGACCTGCTCGTGTTGCCGTGTTACTGGTCCAGAGTTCAGGCAGAATTATGTGTTGCTGGAGCACGTCTCCAATAATAATAATAATTTATAAATCACATCAGGGGGATGAGTAAAGTAGGGTACAGTATTGAAACATTTTTATCTATTTTTATCTTTATCAAGCAGTGTTATGTACACTTTAGAGTGACTATAACAGAAAACATTAAACATAGCAGGTAAAATCATTACATTAAACCACAGGGAGCCTATATTTCCTGTTTTAATTTGGGTCACGTTGCTTGCTTTTGTACACAGTATGTCATGCTGCCATCTGCTGGTTGGAAACAGTCTAACGTATGCCACGTTAGACTGTGATGCCAACTTGACTGTTCACAGTCAGGAGATTTTGTAACGATATTAAAAGTCTAGTTTGCTTAAGTTAAACATTGAATGGCTTTAATAGCATAATTAAAATGTAGTAATGTGTCTAAGATTAAAATGGATCAGACACTTACCTCTTATCAGAGAGAACATTGTTTCTATAATCTTGATTGCGCAGAAGTCTGTACTTAGTTTAAGCATTATGACTTAAAAGATGAAGAAGCAATCAGTCCTGCTATGTCTCCACAGGAAATAGCTAAACAATTACAGGAAGAGGAGGAGCAGAGGATGAGGGGGACGAGCACAGGGCACGAGGGCCATAGTGAAGGTACATATGTTGTTATGGTTGAATTTAAGTCATTCACAAATCAATTTAGAAATCATGCTCTATATAGCTACTGAACATTATTATCATTAAGACATATAACATTTTGTCTTTTATATTGTCTATTATACATCACCATATGGCTGTATCCCTCTTCTGCATACGATAATTGCACTTGTCTAATAGTGCCACCTGACATCTTCACCCAACCACCCTGCTTTGTTGTTTACATGTTTGCTGTTAATTAAGGCAGCACCAACAGGTCTGCTCTGCTATCTCCACATCAACACACACGCAGCAGCCTCCAAGGACGGGAGCGGTGCTCATCTGTTACCACTGGGTGGCACTATTCTACCTCTCACAACCACTCAGACTTGAGTGGGACTTGTGCTGTCCCCACTAGGGGACAACAGGATCAGAAAATCACAACCTCATGGTCAAATGAAGGACATGCTGATTCCAGTAGACAGTTCAGGGACGGTTTTCGAGAGCCTTTGAGTGAGGATTCAGAGGACTCTGACACAGTTTTCTCTGAGCAGCTTTCTCTCTCGTCTCAGAGACTGAATCAAAGACTCAACACTGCACCTTCTCAGCGGCGAGCTTCCTTTCGCTATCCACAAGAGAAGAACTACAGGAGTCTTTACTCTCGTAGCAGCTTCACAGATGAGTTCAGACACTGGAATGAGGAGGGAGGAGAATCGGATGAGGAATACTATGACAGTGGCCATTATGATAGAGAGAGGGGAAGACTTGTGAATCGGAATCAGGAGACGAGCCACAGAGAGTGTGAGGGTTGGTACAGGAGAAGAGATCAGGATAGAGACCCTAGAATGGTCGATATAAAAGAAAGGCGCTGTAGTCGCAGTGAATCTGTCAAGCTACATGACAGGAGTGGACACAACAACAGAGACTTGGTAAGGACCTGGAGCCACAAGGACAACCCGGACAAACGTGTCCACTTTCAGGACGATACCAGAAGCTTAAACAGACAGCCAGATGAAAGCAGACGTGTTTGGGAGATGCTAGGCCAGGTCCTCAAAGAGCGGGGTGTGCCTGTGACGTTTGGTGGCAATGGGGCGCCACTGCAAATAAAGCCTCAAAGCAGAGACAGCCAGGTGCTTCATGGGAGTGAGGTCTCCTACGGCAGCTCCCACCAACATCAGAGAGACTTCCAGAGAGCTGCTGCCACCAGGCACAGTTTCCATGGAGATATCAGGAAGAGGAGGAGATCATCACACCGAGAGAACAGTGGGAGAGATCACAGAGAAGACCAAGACAGGCACTGTGATGAAGTGGAGCATAATGCGGAGGTTTATGGGATTAGCAGCAGAGACTGGTATCGTACAGATAGAGAGGGGCGAGACAGTAGAGGGTGGAGAGAGCACAGATACCCTAATGATGATGAGAGGGAGAGGAATCCAGATTATTACAAGGTCAAGAGGACAACAAGTGAACACAGGCATTGGCACAACACCACAGAACAGAGGTTAAGGTCAGACGAGGACCACGAGGTGGAGAGGAGGGTAGAGTGGCCTCCTCGAAGAGCCCCACAGCGTAGCCAGAGTGTCAGCAGCAGCAGCAGGGCTTCAACCAGAGATAGGTCAAGGCACGTGACAGCAGGTAACACCTACAATCTCAGCTGGCACCAGTCTGCAGAGGAATAGCTACCGAAGCTGTTCCTCTTATGTGTGTCACTCTGCTGTTTTCATTTTCCATCAATCATCGTATGATGTGGACAAACGTTGGCTTTTGCTGTGATTTGGGGTCTCTTGGAGTGGAACCTTTTCCCTTTTTGCATATCTGTTATTTCAGTAGTCCTCAAATAATCTTCAGTGTGTGCTTTCAGTGTCACCTTAATCTTTAGCATCAGTCTTTGGCTTGACATAGTGTAGAGAATGAGGGAAACGGAGTCTCTTTCAGCACCTGGGAACAAGTCTTTACATGCTGCCTTTCCTTTATAAGTGTGATTCAAATGTTGGTCTTGGTGTGTTTCTGCCTTTGTTCCAGTGATTCATCACTTCTGCATCATCTGATAAATTTGATGTTATTTGTTTTACTAGTCATGCATCACATTTGTCATCATGTTCACATTATTTGCCTTTTTTATTTCACTATGAAACCTCAGCCCTTGGAATGTCACTGCAACGAGACTCGGGTGAGACGAGTCTGGATCTTGGGGAGTTGGAGCAGGTCTTGCATGATGAAGAACTTGCACGCAAACTACAGAATGAAGAGACGTCGTTGAGCAGGGTAAATGAGCCAAGTGTTTATCATGACACTGTGATGATCATTCTCTACTTTCTTTTTCTTTCTTTTTTTGACATTTACTTTCTCGTTCTCACAGACCTCCCAACCCTCTCCACGTAGCTCTTACCCAGAAGGAGACTTCCAAGTAGCACAGGTGGCTCAGGATGAGGTATGGTAATGAGCTGACATATTGCCAGGATCCATGTGTCTCATGTAAACACTCACCTGTGGAATCACACTTTACTGTGTCTTTGCATTAGGAAATTGCACGTTTTATGCAGAAGCAGGAAATGAAATCGAAGCGTGGATCTCGTGAGCTAGAGGGGCCAGCTTCGTGGCGCGAGCACAGAGCTATGATGAGTCACCATGACAGACGAGCTGCAAGAGAGAGACAAGTATATTCTCATGCCTGATCCACTTTACTCTCTGACATTATGCTGCTTGCAGCCTCTCCACTGTGGTCATGCATTGTATTTGTCTTTTCATTAGTTTAAATACAGCTGATGAAATTAGCTTGATTCCTTTGTGTCCTGCCTCAGGTCCAACGAGAGAGACTTGACTCGGAGGGCCTTCCCTCCACCACTGAGGACTGCTGCCCAGAGAACCAGCCACCCAGCCCTAACTCCACATATCCGTAACGCTCTTTTCATTAGTATACGTTTATAAAACTGGTACTGTGTGCTATATTGAATGCTGATGTGTAACTGCTACATTTACAGCCAAGCGCACCTCATCAGAAACATTGCGGAGGAGCTGGACCCAACCTTTCAGGCCCGGAGGCAGGAGACAGAGCACATGCAAGTGGAACAGACAGGTATAAACAGGATCGGTAGTAGCGAAGATTAGAATGTTTACAGCATCGAGATAGTCACATCCTTTTCTCTGTTATAGGTCCAGGCTGTCAGTCACTTCCCATACCACAGTCTGGCTTAAATGACCTCCTTGTGGAGCATGCGTTCATCCCACCCACAAAGAGGCAACCGGAAAAGTCAGGACGTACTAAACCAAAAGAGAAGAAGGACAATTGCAAGCAACAATAATGTCCTGTTGCCTGTTGTACTGCAGATGACACTAAGTATCAGTTCTCACTACTTTTTATATATATACACACACACACACGCATATATATATATATATATATATATAAAACAAGTCCCACAGGCACTTTAGATGATTGGATCAAACAGAAAGGGAAAGAGAGAGGTAACAGTTTAGATTTTTTGTGTGTGGGGGGTGGGGGGGGAAGGTGAACAATGACAACATTTTGGACATTGCCTTTATGGTTTAAAGGGAAAATCTAGATTTGTTGAAGTATTGTTTAATTCTTCAGTGTTGAGTGTTTAACTTGAACAGTTAACTTTTTTATATTTAAAACCATTATTTGTCCTTATTTAGCTTATCAGTATGTTTTCAGTGCCCATAAATATCCTGTCTACATGTGTTTAAAAGCAGCAGGTTTTTGTTACAACCAATATACTGGAAAAAGATTCTTACCAAATGGAATTTGGTGGAAGCCCTGAGCTCTAAGTAAAGAAAACAAGACGTGACTGTGATAAGCCTTGAACTCGAGTAACATTATTTGAATGGGCTATTGTAAGACATTTCAGTGTCAGCCAACTTTGTTTCACATTCATTTACCTGGACACAGTAACACTATGACAATCAAATTTACTTATTTAATATAGAAATCGGATTTGCTGAAAAAAATGATTGCAATGTTTATCATTGTGAAATATCCAAATGTAAGTCGAGCCCACTCATGAGCATGGTGTTCAACTAATAGGGTTAATATGTATGTAACAAAGTATTCTAGCCTTAAAAGTTATTATCTAACCTGCATCTCAAGGTCCAGTCAGCTGTAAAAGACCCTTGTACTGTTGTATTGCAAGATCTAATCCACATATGGCACAGGAATCCTGCTCTAACAAGAACAACTGGATTAGATTTTTTTTCATGCACATCTTTTCTGTTGTCTCATTTTTGTTTGTCATATGTAAATATTGTCAACTCAATTAGAACACATTCCCGTCTTTTTTTTGTTTTTTTACAGATGAACTACACCACTGCTCACAATGTTCTGTATAAACGTGCAACAGATTAAAGAAAATATTTTTATTGGCTGTATAAAAATATCAAAGTACATGTAAAAGAACCCAGAGTGTGTCCTGTTGTTCAGGCGTGGTTCTGAAGAGGCATATTATAAACGTAGGTCATTTCAGAAAACATACAGCATGACGATAAATTAAGTCACCAAAAGTGCCTAACATTAATCAGGTAACAGTTAACAGTTTAAAATAAGTACTACAGTTCTTATAAACATTTGGCCTGTACTGTGCTAACACCTCCTCTCACTGTGAAAAAGTTCACCTGTGAACTTTGTGGTCTTCAACAAGACAGCTTCCCTCGAGTTGTGAGTCACTGGTTCATTACTATAGACGTGGGCTAACATTGTCACTGTAAGCCCACACAAGAAGTTACTCAATGTTTCCATTTAAAAAAAAAAAAAAGATGAGGCCTGGTCTTTGACTTGGTCTCTAGCCACCCACTTTACTTTGATACACATTTAACAAAAAACAAAACTGGGAAGGTCCCACATGGCCACTCAACCTCATTTTCAATTCCTGAGCTCCTGATAGGTTTCTATGGCACGTACATCATGTTTGTCCAGAGGATTCCCCACATGACACATTTACTAGGAATTTCAAACATCTCTGTGCACAGTGTTATCTGACATTTCACTCTTGGATACTCACGCCATTGCTTAACTCTTGCTCGAGAGACATGCCTCAACTTGATTTATGATATGTGTTTTGTGTGAACCTGGTGGTTCCCTTCACTAGATGTGAAGTTGATGTAGAGTAGTTCCTTATTATTTTTGAAAACAAGGGGTTTTGTAGTATACTTTTTGTTTCAAAATTGCATCATAACTACTTTTTTCTAATAACTTTTCATGATCACACAAGGACGTCCCAGTTCATAGATATTTCCAAATCAAAGACCAAAAGAAATCCTAAATAAAAAAACTCCCCCTGAATGACTAAAGTATAACCATATAAAACGATCAACACAGTTTTGTTCCGTTGAGCAAAACTTTTAGCAATGTGTTGTCTCAGCATTGGCATCATAAAAATCTATCACCATCTTTACATTTAAGGGAACGCCCACAAGCACTTTATGTGCATCAGTCAGTAGATGCACTGTTCAGTCATATCCATTCACACTCATTCAAACCATGCTGGTTTTTTTTTTCCTTTTACGTAGTTTTAAAAAGTTGTCTTTTTTGTCACATCTGTTGTTGTGCCATCTGTTTTATCTGGCACCACATTCAGTCTAGTTATTTAAAATTTTGCATGACCATTTTGGACCTTATCTTCCCGGGTTTATTGAAAGGGGAAAAACACAGCCACAGTTTCTGCCATAATTTACAAGATGAATAGAACGTTGGTCTGTCCCTGTCAAAATTCCCCTTCCTCCCATGTGTGCATTTCCTCTAACGTGAAGAGTTAACTGAAACGGTTTCCTGATGTAACTAGTGAGCAAATAAATCATTGCCTCTAACTTGACCTGGGTTTAGATTACACTGATGAAGGAAAACAGTGTTTGGTAGAAAGTGAATAAGTGTGCACAGTGTGTGTTAAATGTGTTTCTCCTGCCAGGTCCCTGACACCTCATGCGATGAGCTGGTCTTCAGAGTCCTTTGAGTCCAGCGACTCTGAGCTGCTGCCTTGCTCTTGCTGGGCCTCGTGAAAACTGCATTCCACTGCTATTAATGTCCTAGGGTCATCTAAAGACACAAAAAGGGGGGTCGATATTGAACTGTGTTTCTGACCAGTAGCATTCAAGATGATCTCACAGTCGGACATGACACTGGTGGAAATTACCTGTTGGGGGCCTGATGGTCTTTGTCGTCTTCTTTCTTTTCTGGAGCTTTTTCATGGACACAATGATGAGTAGGATGATGCTCAGCAGAGCTATGGTGGTCAGCACAAAGAAGACCATCGGCCATGTCTGCTCCATGGCATCTGGTGCACAAAAGTAAGAAATGACAGCAGGCTTTACCTAAATGAAGGCTGAAAAAGCTACAGCAACGTGTGAAGAACAAAATGAAAACTTACTAGGTTGAATGGGCTTGTGTGCTGGACTAACTGTCAGGTTAGCACACGTTATGTCATTGAATGCATCTCCCTTGGCCACAATATATTGATCGGGACTGGGACACCTTAGAAAGAAAGAAAAAACAGTTTCCAATTATTTTTTCTTGATTTTTGTCCAAACAATCGGTCGAGACGAGCAAGGTCTTTCTCACTTGGTTTTCCAGGGTTTGCACATCTGCTGAATTTGGTCATTGAAGGTGCCATCTGGACACGGTCTGCAGGAACCTGCAGACAGACACTTGGTTGAGATACCAGTCATGGTGAGCTATGCACTGAGTGAGCAGAGGCAATGTTCGTATTTGTTTTACTTACGATCCTTTGTAGGTTCTTGGCCTTTGCCACACTTCTCAACACAGAAGGAGCAGTGGGCATCACCACAGGTGAGTCCATCAATGCAGCCACACACTGTGTCACTTGTGGCTGTGCAAGCCTTCACAAGGACCTGAGCACCTGAACATACCAGGAGATGGAAATGTCTTCCACGTTTTTATTTTTTACATATATATGTATGACGGCTGTGGTGCACTCACTTACCTACGCATTGTGTGCATGGTTCACATCTGTAGTCGTTTGGGTTCAAAGAATAAGTCCCAAGCTCACAGGGGGTGCAAAGATTTCTTGGGCTTGGACCACAATCTTTGACCAGGCGGTTTCCTAGAAATGGACACATATGTGACATACATGTATGTATATATCATGTATATATGTTTTGTGTGTGTGCATTATATTTCTTTACATACACACACACACAT
>JAFBJQ010000210.1:45000-104830 GCA_016785345.1 Trinectes maculatus | reverse complement strand
GAAAACTGAAAAGTTTTGGGAAAAACAGCTCCAACAAACTTCAGTGTTAATAACACATACAAGTGTGTATCACAGCTCATCCTTGCGTTTTCTCTTTGTAGTGGTATTAGCTGAAAAACCACTGAAACTACATTAGGTCACAGGAAACCACCACAGAGGAACTGACTGGAATACTCACTGTCAACAGACACACGCTCACACGACTTGGTAAGCGTTATGTCTTTATTTATTAGACAATGCGTGGAATAATAATAATAAGAACTACATACGCCTTTAACTGAAAGGATGTTATTGTTCATATATTTTTATAAGGAAAGTAAGCAGAAGGAAGTTTTGTTTTAAAAACGCTAGTCGTAGTCAATTATAACAACAATCTCCCAGTATATAAATGTAATTTGTGATATATTACAATTCTACATAAATATATGGGAGAGTGTTTTACTTACCTGGATGACAGATTTCACAGCAAACATTGTCTCCTTTGTGGGTCCATTTCATGCAGCCAGTGTCAGTGTGTCCGACACGGGAGCAGCAGCCGTGCATGAGCAAACACAGAGCCACAGCCTGCAGGATCCACCCCTCCATACTGCTGTCACTCCTCCAGCAACGTGGACACGGATAATACAGCCACTGCAGGGGAGATATGAGGTAATCCAATCAGGCACTATGCCAGTTCTTCTTCTTCTTCTTCTTCTGTAGATTTGGTCTAAACACACACCGAAGCCCCTGACGTTATTCTTCAAGTATTTTGACTGATGTCCTGTGAAGAAGTCTCTCAGTGTTGATCTGTCAGTGCTGTGTCACCAGTGCAATCAAGCAATTAACTCACCCTGCAGCCGCATGAGGTTTCAGTTCATGCTAAAGGGGGCGTGTTTAACAGTTGTTATAGGAGGCACCAAACATGATGAGAGAGAGAGAGATAGAGGTTGGGAAATACTTCATATGAAATACCTCATAGTCTGTAAAATGTTCACTTATTATCTGCTTTTCATTTTGGTCTATGTTTTATTACAGCAAAAAAAAAAAAAAAAATAACACACCATTGTTCAACCCCATTGTGTAGCTGGCCAAACAATTCCACCAGTGGGTGTAAATCAAGTCATAAGGAGTAACTCCTTTTGTAACAGAACATTTTAGTAGTGAAGTTGTTTTTATTTTGGTTTTATTTGCTAGTTTGAGTCACATTATTCCAACAATTCCCAGCCTTGTTGATACTGACCTCAGTTTAACTGGGTGTTACATAATAAGTGTTTTGCTAAAACAAAGCTCAGACTGATGTCTACGATGAGGGAATTTTCTGCATGTGTGTGTGTGTGTGTGTGGGTGAAATTGTGAAATGCATTTAAATTGTGTTTGTGTTGTGTAGCTGCTACTAATACTATGAGTCCATCTGGTACCTGCGAGGACTAATACTGATGAGTCATATCAGAGGCAACCAGTGAGTTACTCACCATATATTCACGAGTTTAATTAGAGGGCATGAAAACTTTTCAAAAAATTCCCATCTTTGCTCGAATCACCCGAATGTCACGTGTTGCTAGATTGTTTGTTGACCAACATTTCCCTGTTGTAAAACTGCAATAATAAAAGGCTATTAAGAATGGAAACTGAAACAAAAAGTGCAATGTAATGGTCTAAACGTTAGTCAATGTATGACTAAACTAAAACTACTATCTTCTGAAAGGTCATATAGCAACACCTTTCTGTGTTTATTCCCCAACGGCTTCCTTTGAATTTGTTTCCTTTGAAAAGGGAACTAGAGTTTCCCTTGGGAATCGTGGGGGGATTTGATGAAAATTTGATTTGAGCAATGATGAGACGGCAAGTGACCGCACCGTTTATCACAGTCGGGTCATCAGAGGATGGCGAAACTTTATGCAAAGCTTAGCGTTCCCAAAGGTCAGCTGGAGCTGAGAAGGAAGTCCAGCGGACCTGCTGTAGCACTTTGAAATGCCATGACCTGTATGACTCAGACACTTCAACAGACAAATGTCACAACCACTCGCTCTGCCTGCTGCATCATGGTTAGAATGTCTCATGTTACATGGCTGATATTTGGATTTTGCCCCCTGCACTTTCAGCCCGCTTTAAGAGCTTGCGCAATACAGCAATGACAAGATCAGACCGTTTCTGACCAGGAAATATTTCCCACTCGAAAACCTTTCCCCTCTCTACTTAAAAATAAAATGG
Source organism: Trinectes maculatus (assembly GCA_016785345.1). NCBI lineage: Eukaryota > Metazoa > Chordata > Actinopteri > Pleuronectiformes > Achiridae > Trinectes > Trinectes maculatus. Next base: position 102,640 of record JAFBJQ010000210.1, on the reverse strand, counting down.
CGAAAATACACAGAAAAGCCCGACGGCTTAATTAACATGCTTACTCGGGAAATGCTGTGTTCGGTTAGTACTGAGGTATGTTAATTATACTGCTGGTAAAAGAGTGTGTGTGAGTGTTTATTTGCATGTAGGCTGATACGAGCGACAGCAACGGTGTCAGTTGTGACACTAGTGCGTGTTTGGGAAGTTCATGTTTTCACTTTGCCTCATGCGCTGTATAATGTATATCATGCATTTGATTGCCCTCAGGGGCTGCTGCTACTTCAAGGTACTTTCTTTTTAATCTGCCTCTGCAGGGGGAGTTACATCACTTCCTTCCTGGCAGGAGCGCACTGACGTGTCCTCTTATGTGGGGGAGTGGGTTGTCACCTTTAGGGACGCTAACAATAGTGCGTCAAACATCTCTGGTTGGTGGGTCAGGCAGACAGACAGGGGCCTGTGTGGGTTTAACTCTGTTTGGTCTGTTGAGTGTAACGTCAGGGAAAGTACACACAGTGTACCGGTGCTCGGAAGTTCCACTCGGTGTCATAGTTTCACAGCTGAATGAAGTGAAGCTGTCACGTGTGGTTTTCTTCTATCATCTTCATTTTACATTTTTAACTTTTATAGTCACCTACACTTCAAGTACATGACCTAAGCAGTGGTTATCTGGCCTTTGGAAATACTTGATTTTTTTAAACTAACGGCTCAATAAGTTTGACATTTACCAGCTGTGGTAATTTCCAAAATATATTCGATAAATGTATCAAACTAGCAAGTACAAATGAATTAAGAGTCTGCATCTCACCATCTCGTGGCCTCATAAAGAGAGAAATATTTGATAACAGGTGATTTGTCATTGAAAATGACGCACAAGTTTGAACATATATATTTTTATTCATATATATAATAAATTTCTATATACAATTTATTCTTTTGTAAAGAAAACAAATTAAAGAAAAAAAAAAGCTTTGATTGCAAACAGTGTTTCATACTAAAGGGAGGGAGAGACAAAAAGGAAAAGTGCTCAAAAAACTGTGTGTGTGTGTGTGTGTGTGTGTGTTTGTACACGTATGTGTGTGTCTTTCTGTGGTTGTTTGGACAAACACTGGCTTGAAACCCTTGTTGTGGGAACTGACTGATGGTGAAGACTTGTTTTCCTGTTTCAGGATGGATTTAGGTTAAGTGATGGGTGAGGCGTTTATTTGTGATGGTTGACACTATGTCCTGTGTCCTCACAACCGTAGAAAGACAAACATGTGTGTTTTTGTTCACATTTCTAACTATATTTCAGGGGTTTGTACGGAAGAGAATAGAAGTGCATTGCATTCACCTGAGAAAAAAAGAATTCTACTGCTTTTCTGAATAAGAGAACGTTTAAAACAGCTGTTTCTGTTCCTCATGAAAACTTTCCGAAAATTAAATTCATAGCTGAAAAACGGCAGGGTTTTTTTTCTCTCACGTGAATCTAATAGACCTCAGGTTTGCCTTCGTTTTATGGGGTTATCTGAATTTGAAAGTCAGAATCACTTTGAGGTGGTAAAATCCGATGTGTTTAGATCATAAACGTCTTCTAAAAATCCACCACACAACGTGAGGCTTTGGCTTTCATCACACTGACTTTCACACGGACGACGATGCTTTACAGCAAACGTGTTTCATCTGAGTTTGTGTCAACCTGCTGTGGTGGGAGTCCACTGTTTGCAATCCTGTCTACGTGTTGATTCGCTCGCTCATCCGTGTTAAAACGAAACCGCTTCAAGCGTCAGGGTTTAAACAATGACAGGAATATCGATACAGCGATTCACAAAGGGTGTTTGTTGTCTGATTGTCGGTCAGTCAGCCGTAGCAGACAAAGTATGACACCATTAACGCAACATGATCACATAAATAACATCACAAAATCATCCAGTGTACGGATTCTTCCTTTAGAACAATTGGCAAGAGGTATTCCCTCCCATTCCCGAGTAACGGTAATACTTAAAGAAAAATTATTAATAGAATTACTGTTTTTTTTTTTTAAGCAGTTGAGACAGTCATGCAATCTGCAGCCTGGGTGAACTGTTAGCTGGCTTCGACATCGACAGTTTGTGAACTGATCGGGGTCATTGTTGGCAGACAAGAGCTTAAACGAGCTGACGGCAGAGCCACGGCATCAAGGAAATGTGGCCAGAGGTTTGTTGTAATGAGCAAAATTTGTTTTGAAACACAAAGACTGGAATAGGAAGCTACAGTCCATGTTCTCGGCCCAGGAAAAAAAAGGTCCCTAAGTGCGGGATGTAGGTAGTGGTCTGGGTCTGGGGGATTGAGATCCAGGCCCAGAGTGTTTAAAGGTCTTGCAGAACGGAAATGAACTCTACATGGAGTACACACTCCCGACGGAGCGCCTGCATGGCAGCTTCGAAGAATCACCACACTGAAATACCATCACGTTTCACGAACTGTACACGTCACGTCAATACAAAAGCAGGGTTTCAGTCACAGACGATGCATGTTTGTGTCTGAGAGACGACTCCCTCCTGTTGTGCTCCTGCTGCCTGGAGCCCCCCCGTGTGGACGTCAGAGAGATGGACAGATAGAGTCAGTGTCTATATGATGAACGCAGAGACGGAACAGGGAGGAAAGCGGGAACAGGGAGGTTCGTAGGGAGATGTTCTGTGCTGGATGAGTTTTAAAGGCACTGTCCTGTCACATGATGTCAACAAAGAACTCACAGGGATTGCCCATAGCATGCTGGAAGGACTGACGACTAGCGGTGAGCTCAGGGGGGATGGCTGCTAACTCTCTCCCAGGAGGGGCACCAGGGGGCGTGCTGCTGCTGACTGAGGTCTTGGGGGCCAGGCGCGCCAGACAATACGGAGGAGGCAAGCCTGGGGGGCCGTAGGAGGAGGCGTGGCTCCGCTCGCTCTGGCCACAGGAGCCTGGGCCTGGCTGGCTGAAGGGGGCGTGGCTGTAGGTGAGGGCGGCGTGACTTTTCTGCGAGAGGGAGTGGCTCCTGTGTGACTGACCGTGACTGAGGCTTGATCTGGCGTGACTGTGGCTGGAGACGGCGTGGCTGTGGTGGCTCATTTGGCTGGCGGACCTGTCACAGTGCCTCCCTCCACGAACGCCCGGCTCGGACTCGCTGCATGTTGACCTCTGACCCTTCTCCTGAGGAGAGGAGCGCCTGCCTTTGCCTGCACTGGGGTTGGATCCACTGCTTCGGCTTCCTGTCGCAGGGGACAAAAAAACAGACACGAGCTTTAGCGGTTTGGACTTTTTGTAAATGAGCATCTATAAATAAATAAACAGTCAGCCGCTCCAAGTCATCAGCAGCAGCTGATTCTGAATCAGCTGGTTTTGATATGAAGGCAGAGGGTCACACATTAAACAAAAGATCAGTCAGCATCTTATTACAATTTACAGTGATATTAAATAAAATCGAGTGTTTTGTTTAAGGTGTGATGATTCAATTTCAGAGTCAAGGGCAAACGTGATTATATTAAAAAAAAAATTTAAAAAAATCTTCCCCAAATTCCACCATCAGCAACTAATCCCATGGACTTCACCTCATGGACTTCATATAAACACTGACACATTCACAGACCAGGAATAAATGCATGACACACCTGCACCAGGAAGACAAAGCTACGCAGCACTTGTGTATTTTCCAGATATGTTATATTCAGATTGTCAGTTTTGTTTTTAAAAGCTACTCTGAGTGCTGGTACTTTACGCTGGTAGCGTCATACTGATGGAGGTGCACCACCGTGTTGCGAAATCAAACACTCCACGCCTCCCCTTCTGCAAATTGCCCAACAGTACTGGGTACAGTGGTGCATGATCGCCCTCTGTCTGCTGGAATGATAGCACAAGCCTCGGAGAGCGATCATCCTGCATCATGCACCTCCCAGCGCGGTGTGAATGCATGCCCCTGAGGTGCAGAGAGGGAGAATGGACTGTCAGGAGAGTCACACACAGGACACGGACGGACGGAGGCAGACGCATGGGATGAGCAGAGGAAAAAAAAACCCCATAAAGCTACAGCATCATAAGTGGAGAACAAGAAAGAGACAGAGTAAGAATCGACAGTAAAAGAGAGAGAGAGAGAGAGAGAGAGAAATAAAGAAAGCAGCAGAGAAGGAGAGGGGGTTAGCAGGCTTACCGATTCCCCCAGTGTCCTGGGACTACCTCCTCCTTCAGTCTACCGTTGCCCAGCAGAAACAGAGGGAACAACAGGATTACACACACACACACCTCCCAGCCGAGCCCTTCCCACACTACCTCATCTGCCTTCCTACATCTGCCCCATAGGATCATAACTGATATGACACCCACTGGTTACTGGTCCTGTTCTAGCCGTCAAACTAAAAAAAAAAAAAAAAACTGGTCAAAAATGCAAACATGCACATTCAAACAAGCAGGAAGCTGCGTTGTTACCCAAAAAAAAACAAAAAAAAAACGCCAAAAGGAAGAAAACTACAACTTAATCTACTCTCACTACTCTCAGTCATCTGTGTCCTTTCCGATGTTGCAGATAAATCGAGTGAAATAATGCGATGAAAATGGATGAATCACTAAAATAATAATAATAAAAAAAGAGACAGATACATGGTAACATGTAACTTACCAGTATCTGTCTGCACTGCCGGGTTTCAAATCCGACTGCCTCACTATCACAACCACCCACTAATGTCTGACAACCCCTTGCTCTCCACCGCTCAACCTCCGTATGTGCAATCATCAGAAACCATGCAGCAGACACACAAAGCACTGTCACGTCCGGATCCACAATGAAAACAAAAGATCATTCGAAGAAAAAAAAAAAAAGAAAACCATGGATCGGGATGGATTCGGTGTCGGATCAGTTCAAGCTGGCGATTTGTAATCACATGGCTGATCGGTTTCTGTTTGTTTTTGGAGTACACACCCAGTACTGCAGAGCTGTCCGCTGCATGACTCAAGATGCTCATGATTGACCTTGATAATACAGGACGTGTTTTAGAAGACACATATTTAACGAAGACAAATGCAATCCAGTGTCAACCCCCCCTGTTCAGCATTAGCATTAGCACCAGTCAGACTATTGGCAATGCCGACATTATATGTCAGTATAAAATAATTGGCTCAGGAGTAATGTCATGTTGCATGTTGAGTCAATCACATTAATCAATGAAAGGGTGATGGAAAACTCAAACGCCCATCTTTCCCCTTCTTCTCAGGGCTCACCCTCACTGTGCTGGCTGCCCGCGCTCCCACTGTGGAAACTGTGGCATGGGTCTGAGTATCCTGGCGGGAAGCTGGGGGGCGCAGAGGGAAAAGGAGGGTAGGGGAATGGCTGCCCGCCCAGGGGCCAGGGGTTGCTGGTGGGAGGGAGTGGTGCCAAAGTGTCTTGCTCAGAGCCTCCGCCGCTGGATCCCTCATTCAAATTGAGTGATGCCATGTCTTGTTGGAGAGAAACAAACCAGAGAGGGAAAGATTGAGTACAATTCCTCTATTCATAAACCAAGCCGTGCACGTGGAGATGCATTACTGAGAGAGATACTTTGGCAGAGGTCCCCGAAGGTGTAGTAGCACTGTTCGGAGAAGGTGATCTTGTTGACGGTGTGTCTCAGGTAGCCGTGTTTCAGCAGACTGCTTGCATACTTCCTCGCATCCCGCCGGTCCTTGAATCCTTCAACTCTGGAGTACAGCCAGTCTACCACGTCAGCACCTGACACGGCGACACACACACACACACACAGAGGCATGTAGGCTACTGCTCCAACATGTAGAACACATTCTAAAAATATCTGCTGAACATCTAAAGTGACCACAGTGTCTGCTGTCTGCAAGAACGTTTAAAAGCTTTCGAGTGAGTTATGCCTGATCATTTTCAGTTCTCCGACTTTTTTTATTTTGTGATTTTAAAAAAACAAAAACTCTGCTAGTACGTTGCTCCACTTTGTTGAAAAAAGACAAATATAGACTAATGCTTTTTATTTGGCACAGGAATAAATCATAATAATATATGATTCTAATAAATCATAATAAACTAACGAATTTTTTCTTATTTTTCCCTTGTTGAATTTTGGAACCTGTGTTGTGTTGATAATCCGAGACTCAGAGTCACCAGGAAATTTGGTTTTTGTTTTGTGCCCGCACAGTTCAGCTTTCCTCACCGATGACGGCGTTGGCGATCGTGATCTTCAACCACATCCTGTCTCGAATCTCCAGGCCGGAGTCAGGTAACTGCATCACCTTGACGATGGTTGCCATGTCTGTCTTACTCACAGATAGCGGCAAGTCATCGAACTCTGTGAAAGTAGAAGACTTCTGAGGAAATGCTGACATTTCATACCGTTTAAAATGTTGTCAGATTATCACATTACAAAAGAAAGGATGTTTGTGAGCATGTGATAGCGAAGTGGTTGGTTTTTTTTTTTTATTACCATAGTGTGGGTAAGGTCCTGTCAGGGCGGTGGTGTGTGAAATCCAGGCTGCAGGGTCGATCGGTCTCACCGGTTCAGCTGCAAAACGATACAGTCAAACCCTTGGGACTTGGCAGCGTTAACGCTGCTGTGAAGGTAATGAAATAAGTTTGTGGCGCTTGATGTTTGTCTTACCACGAGGGATGGTGAAGTAGCTGCGTGGAGACGGGTCCCAACATTTGGCAACAGTTAGACTTATAGGACTGGAAAAGAATATGGGATTTAAGTAGAATTGTAGACTATAGAAAAATAAAATAATTAAAAAAAAAAATCTCTGTTGGAAAGTATGCACAACAAGTCAACACAAGTCAACATCACAAGTGCATAAGGTGATTTGTACTGTATGTGCCGTAACAGCTTAAGTTGTCACCATATCTGATGTTGTGTAAAATTACACCTCATATGCAGCAGGTTATGCTCGAAACCTGATCTGCGGCTGAGAGGTAAACCATCCAAAACGCTCAGGAATTAGTCTGAGCCAGCTCACCCAGTTTTGGAAACAATCTCTCTGAGAATCCTCACGGCGTCGTCGTTGCTCATGTTCTCGAAGTTCACGTCATTCACCTGGTAGGCAGACAACAAACTGTATCATTAACTCAATAGGTCCAATTCCCCGACCTCATTTTTAAACCGTGTTTTTTTGCGACCTGCTCATTTTGTTTACACTCCGCAGGTCTGAAATGGGCTCACACACGCTAAGCTGTGCAAATCCTAAGCTTCTTTCACCGGGATTCACAGTGAAAAGTAAAACCTATATTATGACTGTTGGTGCAACAGCAAAATGTGATCAGCCGTCATGTGTTTTACAGAGGCAGGAGCCACGGAGATCAACAGAGAGGCAGTAACAGGAAGGGAAAGGAGACGCAGACTCATCACATCACAACTTGTCCCACAGAGCCCAGTGATGGGAGAGGTGTGTTTCGTTTATAATCCCTTTAACCTTACATGTAAATATATGCAGCTCAGCTGCAGTGGAGGTTTTGTCATAATATTTACCATAACGATCCATGATGATAAATATTTTTGAATGACAACTGGGAAAACAGGAAGCATCTGCCAGTGTACCTGGAGGAGCATGTCTCCAGGTTCTATCCTGCCATCGGCAGCCACAGCTCCTCCCTTCATGATCGACCCGATGTAGATGCCGCCGTCTCCTCGGTCGTTGCTTTGACCAACAATACTGATACCCAGAAAGTTGTACTTCTCTGTCAGAGAGAGAGAGAGAGAGAGAGAGAGAGAGAGCAGGGAATGTCAAAGAGCACAGTGTCGTGCAAGTTTAAATTTAAATATCAAGTTCATGTCAAATATTGTAATCACAGAAGTAGAGAAGTTAGATATACCCATGTTGAGTGTGACAGTGATGATGTTGAGGCTCATGGTGGAGTCTGTGATGCTGCTGAAGGATGAAGACTGAAGGAGCAGGAAGAAGATATAATATAAAGCAAAGTCAAATCAATGAGGCACATAGTCTATATCAGTTTGCTCTCTCATCTATTTCTCTCCCACTTTACGTCAATTTCAGTTTCAGCCGGGGCGGTGATGTGTCCGGCTGCTTACCCGATCTATCTTGGCCACTTTGTGCCTCCGCCGGCGGCGCTTGTGTCTGCGCATCAGGTGTGAAGAGGAGCTTTGTTCTGTGGAGCTACTGAGCCTTGATGGTCCAGGAGAGGACAGGACGTAATGACAAGGAGAGGAAGAAAGGGGAGACAAGGTAAGAAGGTTGGAAATAGGAAAAAAAAAGGGGAGGGCGAGTTCAATAATTCATGTGAACATCAAAAAGGGGAAATGTCCATGTAGATGTAAATGCAGGATGTAGGCAACAGAGAATATATTCCGAACATATTCCATTTTTTATTTTGATATCTAGAGTGCAGCGTTTGTGCAGGCTGCAAGAAATCCAAGAAAAAAACCACATCATTAGCATTTCCTGCAGACTGTGATTACATGTTTCTGGAAATCAACATGTTTTCAGAAACAGAAGAACTCTAATGATGAGACTCGGACATAGACGAGATAAAAATATGGAGTGACACAGTGTGTTACCTGCTGGCATCCTCGTCTTCTTCACTGTCAACAAAGGAGCTGGACTCCAGCTCGCTGCTCATGACTGAGGCGCTGTCGTAACCCATGGCCGAGTCTCGGGCAGTGCGTTCTGATTTAGAATGACCGTTGATGCGAGGGACTGGAGAGAGAAAGAGCAGCGAGTCAGTCGGGGAGGTCACATGGGGTCAGATCAGACCAGGAGGGACGTGTAGGGACGTTTTGTCATCAGTGAAAATCAGAAAAGGCAAAGTCGGACTGTAAAGTAGATTAACAGTGGTTGGAATAACACATCATCAAACTAGAAATCATACACAAATGAATATAAATATGTGAGAGTAGTTTCCAGCACGGTGCCTTATTGCACAGAGCTCTGCATAAATTCACTTTCCAAGCTGTGTCTAAAGAAAATAAAACAAAATCCTCTGCAGAAAACAACAGGCCCGACCATCTCCATACGTACACTGCCACTGAGGTGGGGACGTCTCAGGGTAACAGCGGATTGGACGGAAAGACCTCAAAAGACGAAGAGGGCGGGGCAAGCAGCGCTTTCGCCGAGAGCGAGCAAAACATTCCAGCAATGTGGTAGTTCCCATCGCCAGCTCCGCCCAGACTGTGATCTAATGAACTGCTGCTGCACATAAGCACTCAATCAGCAGAGAGACCTGACATCCACTGAAAGGATTCACTCAGGCATCTTTCCTCCCGCAGCTGGGCGACTGCAACACGGCAGAAAACAAACAAGACCCAAAAACCATAAGTGTGCAGGTTCACCAAGTGAGACTGTTTCAAGTGCTCTGGCCCATCTGTGATAGTCTAAAACCCAGTGGGAGCCCCGGACCGTCTCTGCCCACTGGCTGGCTCCTGACAGGCTTCACAGATTATCTACAATAGAGGCATTGACAAAAAATTAGGCAAAAAAAAAAACAAAAAAAACGAAGATACCCTGCGAAGAGTAATGTACAAAGTCAGTTTTTATGACAGGACCATCTAAACGCAATGCAAATCTAACCTTTTTAAAAGTCGCAATAAATCAAACGATAATCATCGGATCAAAATGTAAGGTTATACTACATAGTCTGCGAAGTAACACTTTATTGCATTAACCACGTAAACCTATTGAAAGTAGTAATAGTAATAACGCAATAAAATATCTTTCTCTATGTATCTAAAAAAAATTACCCATATTAAAATAACTCTGAAAATAAATCACCTGCGTCATACAACACTAAAATTTAAAGTTCCATCAACAAACAAAACACAACAAATCCCTCTCACCACAGACAACGGTGTGTTCTCATCCGACGCTCAGAGGAACTGAGCTCAGAGTCAGGAGAAAGTATTACCTCGTACCTCCCTCCATCCCTCCCTCCCTCCCTCCATCCCTTCCCCCTGTGGCTCGCAGCTTCACAGTGACTGGTAATCTGTTACTGACCAATCAGTTGACAGGATATAAAACTCTCCATAACTGAGAGTTATATGGGACCTCATCTCTGATCTCTGCTTCCATCAATCCGCATGCCATCACTTTATTAAAATACTCATTCAGCATCGCTGCACCGAAAACCATGATTTTCGGACCGGCTGTTTTTGTGTTTAGTAATAATACTTTAACACGTGCACAGGTTCATCGGCATGGCCATATCTCCTTTGACCTTAGCCTCACATTCCCAACATAACAATGCTTAATCCCGTAGCATCGCTTTATTATATCTTTATTTTTGAGTATTACTTCCTGAACATTAGAGTGTTGTCTTACAACAGGTAAAGGCGCACAGCAGCATATCCCATAACACCTTGCAGCCCTCTGAGACACACACCTGTTCACCCTCCTACAATTCTCAACTGCAACCTTATTCATCCACTCGTTCTCAGACACTGTGATGGAGACAGAAAACAACAGGGGATGTGTTTACCTGGACCGAGCACTTTAACAAATCACTGTCAGCATGCACACACACACACACACACACACGCATCACTTGAAGCGTGTGTATAAGGTGACGGGGGAATTCCTGCTGCTGCTGCTGCTGCTGCAGGCGATGAGGTGAAGGGGTGGAGCTACGGGACTCTACTGAACATATCCCCACATCCAGGCCATGTGACCGTGACTGCGACCACTGAGCAAATCTCAGTTACACTTTACTGGGTCTCGTTTGACAGATTTATGAGGTATGAAGCTGGTGGTGGATCACATGTGCCTCACCCGGCCACGATAACAAGTGCAAAGACTAACAGACCAGCAGACGAGGGGATGTGAGGAACCAGAGGAGGAGAGAAGCAAATCCCTCTGTCAATCTTTGTTTTCTGTCATCTGTGCAAACACAAGCGACGGACGCAAAGATCATCAGACTCAGTGTACGCGTTTCCGTATCAGTCACACAGCGATAGACGTGCGTCTGGCAGTTAGAGGCCGTGGATCTGATATATTAACAAGCCAGAATATAAACACTGTCACAAAACCCCAACAAGAGTGTGATCATGATGAACTCAGCGGATGTGAGGATGCGGTTGTTATGCAAGAATAAAGTTTTCAGCCAGTGAGACGCTTAGACTCAGGCCTGGTGCTGTACTATGTGATACTAATCGCAGCACATAAATTAATTAGTATTCGGTTAATGAGCCCGGAGCACAGGATACAAAGAGGGAGGCCTGCTGGGAAGACAGGATGAGGGGAGGAGTGCGAGAGAGACAAGTGGCTTCGCTGTGAGGAAAAAAACAGGAGCAGACTGCAAGATCAGAAGCTGCTTCTTCCTGACTTCCTGAAATAAATCCAGAACTAATTCAGGCAAAATCGATGTGTGGGAAACACAGCAGTCGAATGAAGTGGACGTTACAAAACTATCTTCTCCTGCAGCCTGTCCTGTTCTCTGCTGTCGACATGATGTACGTGTCAGCACATAATATGAAACAATATAGATGAAGGAAGCTGTGGGTTCTGCCAGATAATGTCTCTGATCCAGATCCAAACAATGTCGTGTTCAGGTAGACTGTAGATGCCCATTCAGATCTCATATGCACATATTTCACAGGCTGCTCTCGGACAGGGTGTAATCAGCCAACATGTTTGGACTGTGACGACCAAGTGGAAAACAGCCTCTCGCCATGAACCTGAGCCGCACGCAGGAAACAGGACAATTATCGGGTAAGTCAGCGGATTCCACAAACTCTGACACACAGCAAACTTATTCACCTTTTGCTTTCGTTGCTCTTGCGAGCGTTCGGATATCTGTCCACTTTTCCTTTTTTTTTTTTTCTGGGATGAGTGACATGTGCGGAGTAGAGAAGTTAAGTGTTGAGTAAGAGGCTCCTGAAATGTAATAACTTCAAAATGACAAGATAATTGGGTTTTAAAGATGCGTCCGTTCCTGACTGATCATACTCACGCTCTGTTTCCCGAGCTCTCCTCCGCGCTCGCTCCCTCTCTCGCTCTCTGCGGTGGCTCAGGAGAGACTCTGTGCCCGTCTCCGTGTCCAGGCCATCTCGACTGCTGACCGCGTTGGCGCTGCAACATTGGACATTGGAAAACTTCGGTCAGATTCATAACGATGCACAAAACACACACGTTTTCTGTCAGACGCTCTTAGAATGATTAACACTGGTGAACATAATCCCCAGCAACAATATACTTCTGTCTGTTATGATATCAGTTTTCCTGCCATTCAACCTTAGGGGAAGATGGAACTCATATTATGACTGTTTCAAATTCAATCCCTCTGGCCAAAACAGCGGTTTCATTGTTGTGTGGTATGTGATGTGTTTTTCACTAAGTGTCTTTAATGACCAGATACCCTGAGAGGGAGCCACTCTGGACAATACTTGCATTAATGAGACCTATTGAAAGCCCAGATGGTGCCTGCAGTGTGATTGGGAGCGAGACAGACAAGGGGAGAATGACAGATCGCATTAAAAAAAAGGGAGAAGTGGAAGATCAGGTGTGGGCTGAGCAATAAGCCGGCCTGTGTACTCGGGGTCTGGGAGGAGTCGGGTGGGGGCGGGGGTTTGGAGAGACTGGAGGGCAGGTTGTTATTCTGTCAGAGGGCTGGAGACGCTGTGGCCTCAGGCACTGGGGTTAAGGGACTTGCACAGCCACCAGGCAGTGAGGAAACCTAAAGCTGGTGAGAACTGTACTCAGCTCGTCAGTCTGTCACACACACTTAGGCATGTGTGCAACATGTACTTTACTCCTGCCTAAGTAATCAGGCGCTCATTCGTGCCCACACTGGCGGCGATGGTTGCAAATTGAAAACAAAACGGGCGACAGGACGCTGCGTCTGCTGTGTTCCCTCAGCGGGATAAAGTGCTCAATGAGGCATGTTTACACGCTTCAACTACGCGGCGCTAATGGGCGCACCTGGGCCAGGGTTCACCGGCACAGATCGGTGCGTGTATGCAAATGTCACTGACGGTGCACACTTTGGATGCTTTTCCCGTGGTGGTGACAGGGAGGCGGTGTGATGACTGATGTGATGTCACTGACAGTCAGACTGTTAGCGGCCACTGGCCGGCCAGGCGGCGGCGGGCCTGCTGATCCAGGGGGAGATTATCCATAGAGCTAGGCTGCAGCTGTGAACAAATGCCACCCCCTTTCAATCCCTCACCCGCCCCGCCCCCCCACCGCCTCCTCCTCAATGGTGCCACTCGCCACCCCCCTTCCCTCCTGGGAAATGGAGATGGGTGTTTTCAATGTACGTTAATCCGGATTACCAGGCAGAGGCGCATCAGTCGTGTCCATTCTCAGCCCAAAACGCCCATTCTGTGTGCTCATCAAATAGAGCCATTCACACCGGCACACACACGAGATGCACCAGTGAGAATGAAGTGGTAATAATATTCCAGCTATTGGAGGACTGGATTCATTTCAGAGGGAGAGAGAGAGGGAGCGACAGGGAATTCACCACGCTGTTTCTCTGAAAGGCCCGTCTGCCTCGTACAGGGAAACAGACAGAAAGAAAGCACAAGGGAGGGAGGGGGCGGGGGAAATGACGTGGGAGTATGGGGGCTGGCATACTTTCCGTTCATGCCACAAGGTGGCGGTATTCCCAGTGAACGCTGGCCAGGAACAATAAAATCATCAGAGGAGCCAAACAGCGGGGAGCAGCCCATAGAGGGCAAAAGCGAGCTGAGATGTCAAAGAGTAGATAAAGACGTTCACAGAGACATGACAAACTGCTTGTTCTCAATATAGAGCGTCAGCCATATTGCTCCAGCGATGTCATGGCAGCAACCCTCACCCCCACTGCCTCCAGCTATATTTAGCCTGGGACGTCTCCTCAGCAGGTGCAGTGATATCCAGCCGTCTGCCAGCGTGGAGTTAAAGTCTGGGCTCAGGTGACCATCAGGAAAATCTTCATTTCTGAGCTTTGACTGCGCCTACGTCATTTTCAACCTCATCAAGCGAGTACGGATGAACGGTCTGAGTGACTGAACACAATGGGCCCCACTGAGTGCCAGTGTTTGCCTGAAGATGTTTATGTCGTGGAGGCTATTTCAAGAATCAGCAGCACCGGCGGCATGAAAATCACGTCAACATAGATGAGCGCACTAATGCCAAGCTTGGATGGTTTGAGTGGGCGGGCGAGAGGGAGGGAGGGGAACGTATACACAAGTGAGAGGACCACTCGCACTCATACATGTTCCCACTCTCCAGCTTTAACGCGTGCTATATTAACACTCAGGCAAATAGACCACCTACGTCTCTCATACGGGCCCGATGATGATGATGATGATGATGATGATGATGATGATGATGTCTGATGATGATGTCTGATGATGATGTCTGATAAGACAATTCTCATCCTAATTACGCCATACAAGACGCTTTGAGATAAAATGGCGCACTGCCTACATCCACGTGTGTGTAATTGTGCATATATGACAGGCGGTAATTAGCCTACTTACTGGAAGGAAGGGGGGCGTGAGTCTCCAATGCCCCTCGTTCTCTCCAGAGGAGGGGGCAGTTCTGGGTGGCTCTCCGTGCACTGAGATCCTCCATCCGAGTGGGCACTCTCTGCTAGGACCAACTGATGGAGAGAAAAGATTCATCATGGACCCAACATATTCATACGCTGAGCACAAAACAAACAATAATACATTTTTTCTCGGACAATATGTGTGTGTGTATGTATGTATATACGTATGTGTGTGTGTGTGTGTGTGTGTGTGTGTGTGTATGTACACCAGCCTCAACAGACTCCGAGACGTTGAAGTATAAAGACGATAGGTGATATTGGCAGATGCATAGGGAGCATGTGGAACAGCTGTGAAATGAGATGCGGAGAAGAGGCCTGGAGATGACTGGTGGCTACGCATAAGCAGCTTGAGGAACACAGCCAGCGACACAGAAACTTGAAAGACCTTATTGCTCTCACTCAGTTGAGTGTCCGCACAAAGGATGATGCACAATGACCCATAGATTTGGCTGCTCTCCTTTTCATCTGAGTCAGAATAATGAAGGTTTAAGCAGGCGGCCGTGTAAGACCAGCGAGGGCATGGGCTGCGATTATTCTAATGCAGACTCGGGGATTCAAAGGTGTCACCAGAAGCTTAGACGAACCCTGTTCTCAACTCTACTTTGAAAAAGCCTGAAAGTGGTCCTGCACTTAGTCTGAAACACCGTACGAATAGACCTGTTTTGCTGCGGACCTTGTTTCATCTGATTTACAGTAAACTCCTGTATATAAATAGCTTCTGTCTGTACTTAACTGTACGATTAGTAAACAATACCTTCATGCATTTAAGGACTTTTGCCTCTTTGCCACTGATTACTGATTCAATACAGACGCTGTCTTTTTCTCAGCGTGGAGTTCACTGCATCATTTTAATGAACTGCTGAATACAACTGAATAAAAACAAAACAATGATCCATGCATGGTAATGTGGTCATTATAGTCTCTATAGCTATAAATCAAGTACGATGGATTGCATTTGTAGCGACTTTATTGTGACTTTGATTGTGTAAACGTGGCTAAGCTTTGCATGGAAGTGGAAGCACTTTACAACTGAGCTGAACAGTGAACTCAGAGTGAAGAGTGTCTAAAGCGCTCTGTGGAGGCGTGGAGCACAGCTACAGTTGCATGATCCACGAGTGCTGCTGCACATGTCTTACAGCGAGAGCACAGCCGGGCGAGCAGCCAGGAGAGAGGGGCGACACGGCCTGTCTAACCAATCAATCTCACTTACCCAGGACACCACTCTCCCGTTGAAGCAGGGCAGCTTGGCGTTGTCGTCGGAAATCTCTTCCTTGACAACCCTAGGAAAGAGGCAGACAGATATAGTTAGGCCAGCTGACCAGGAGGACGCGACACGACGCAGTGCCGCCTGGAGACACTTCTTCTTCCCTGCAGATCGAACACACACTGTGAGATCTATTCACACTTTTAAGTCGCTTATTCCACATGGCCTCCAGCCAGCGTTGCACCTCCAGCTAGTACGATGTGCAGCAGCGATGTCTGACTCAGTGAAGTGTGGACATTTTGGTTTTCTGTCCAGTTACAGCTAGCAGAGTGGTGAAAAAAGGGCCTGTTGCACAACCTGGCAACGTGACCATGTAAACTGGCATAGGTGTGCATGCATGGACGGATGGATAGGATGGATAGGATGGATAGCACGGGAGCATGTATTAATAGAGTGATCTGGTGTGTGAGCCTCCCTCAGTGTGTCAGTCTGGCTGTAAATTCTCTACTAAAATACCTCCCACTTACCCTTTGACCTGCTGGGACACTGTTCAGCACACTTGGCTCGGCTGGTGTCACGAGGCCAAAACACCCTGATGTATTTACGAGCCTCAACTGTATATATCTATGTAAGCTGTTTATTTGTGTATTTCCCATTCTGAAATGCTGCACAGATCTCCTATTAGCTCCTTTGAATATTAGCTCCTTTGAACATGGTCTGTGGAAAAAGGGATTCCGGCTGTGTTTCTGGATCCAGTGCTGCTATGGGAGCCGTGTTGCAGGGAGTGGTGGACAGAGATAACGCAGCCTCATGGCTGGAGCCCATGACCACAAAGTCTGCAAAGCTGGCTGCTTGCTGGGTAGGAAATGTTTGCATCCTCTCACAAGCTACATTAGCAGCTGTAAGGTGACTTGTGAGGATGTGGGAGTGGCGCGTGCAAATGAAATATCAGCAACGCTGCTTCTTCCCAACGCTTGGCGGGACAGGTTGTTCCACTCGCGCCGTCCAATATTATATAACGACATTTGACAATTTATGACGGAGAGAAATAAATCTCTTTAACATATGTCTGTCTGCTGCAGAGGGACGACACAAACAGAAAGTCTTCCAGTTCGAACAGACGACATCTTGAAGATGTCGTGAAATATTCTTGGCCTGCATTCTTTTCAGCTTCCATCTGATATCAGGGGTGTTAGTGTTAGTTTGGCTCCTGAATGCCAACAAGCATGCACACACACACACACACGCACAAACACACACACACACACACACACACACACACACACACATTCGGGGAAGCATGTGTCCAGTGTGGGCTGCAGCCACAGATCTGACTCCTTACAGCTGACAGCTTCAATAGGTCTTAACAGATTTCACAGGATAATGACACAAAGATTTATCCCGATGATCGCTGAATATTCCGCTGCTGGGAATATTTGTGTAGCTGGGGAAGATTAGACGTGTTTGTTTATGGTGCGAGAGACAGAGGAGAGCAGAGCAGTTTCAGCTGAAAACAGAAAGCAGAGGCAGGAGAAGGCAGCCAGCACTGGCACCGGCCAGCAGCCGGGGATTTTACTGGACCAGTGTTAATGATACTAAAAACAGGGAAGCAACATATTCATAGTCAAATCTGACTCTGCAGCTTTGGTTTTAACTAGCTTTATTACAGCATGCACACTGGTGATGATGCATTTATTATTGTGCCACGGTATCACGTCAATAATGGAGGTTTATGTGTTTTGTTTTGTTTTTTGCAGGTGTGATGTCACGGTGATGCACCAGAGGACGGAGCATTTTTGTTAATCCCGTGACATCAAAGTGCAACACAACCTTCAAATGTCACAAACTGGAAAAACAAGTGGGGCGAGGCAGGAGAGCGTTTGTGCAGATTTCTGTCGTCCAACCAAAAGGGGCTCGACATCATTTCCTCGGCAGAAATAACCCCTCTACCCCCCCCAACCAGCCCCCTCTGTCTTCTGAGGCACAGGCAAGACTGTTCCTTTCAGACCTTCAGCTTGGCTGCTTCCACAGGATCCAGAGAGCGTCTGTGACTTGCATTATAGTGAGGTCTCAAACCCGCTCACCACCAGTGTCATTAACAAAACACCACATCACCTAATGTCTGCAAAAACAGAACAACACAGCCTCAGTCACGCCCCCCTTCTTATGAATACTGACGGGGGAATAAATGAAGATGACTTAAAAAACACAAAACAAGAAGGTGCACGTACATCGTGAACTATTTGTCCTTTAATCCGCTGAGCCCTGTTGTGTAAACACAGATCCCACAGCCCGTGGTGATACAATTTCCAAACGGAGCAGAAACGGCACGTTCGCCGTCGCAAGGCGAGGTTTTTTCGGGGGGAAGCCGTTTACCATCTTTCTGTGGCCATCGCCTAAAGAGCTGATAGAGCCAGCACAAATGTATTTCAGCAATCTCATAAGAAAACGGCTGTTTTTTCCCTGCACGGCAGGGGGTCCACTACAGAGGACCCTGCACTGACTGCTCATTTACATTTCAAACGCTGTCTATAACTGCAAGGGATTTGATGTTTTCCCTCTCTGCTCAGCATCTTATTCCTCCCTAGCTAATTCTCCTCCAACCATACTGTCTGTGTGTGCGCAGTGCAGCCGGCACGGCTACCACAAAGCGCTGCTCTCCTCTGTGCCTTTGACTGAGTTCGCCTCTATACTGTGCCAGTAGCATACAGCTCTCACACACCCTGAACATTCAGCCTTAACTCAAAGGCCCGATCGCTCATGCCGATGCCTTTATAAACCGCATACAGCAGCCCTGTGTGAAAACACACAAATGACAATGTCTAATTCATATCTGAACTTCACATGGTTTGTTGCACATGCAGGAGCCAGTCGGCCTACTGTAGCAGTGTGTTCTGCGACATGGAGCTGCGTCTGCGTGGTGAGAGCAAACACACTTTGTTTGTTTCAATAATCTGCTTGTCGATCACCTGAGGCCCAGCGAGCAGCCCCGGGCCTGTAGTGCAAGAGAGGCAGGAAGCCGGGGCTGGGGACAGAGCGGCGCGCCAGGCCTTGCCTGCCACCAGGAAGAGCCAGTTCCCCTCACAAGGTCAGCTGCAGTGGAAACGCATGACGTTGGCCTCCGTCGACACCGCCTGCCTCTGCATTTCCTCCAATCCCGTATGCGATTTCACTCCTAGATATTAATGTGTGTGGGCCCATGTGTGACTGCTCAGACTGGAATGAGAAACAGGCACTGACACAAATATGTCATTCTCAGCAGATGCCCAACACAAGTGGATCTCTCTGACCGAGAGAGCTGGACTTCTGAAACTCAGGACGGGATTTGCAAAGACAGGAAGAGAGAGAGAGCGCAAAGAAAAAAGGAGAGAAAGTAGGAGGAAAATATTTCATCATTTTTAATATGACTGTCAAATGACTGTGTTGGACATAATTTACTATTAAAACTATAATTCTAGTTTAGTTTTCTCTCTCTCTCCTGATCATAATAATTACATTAGTTCACTTTATGTCCTACCTGAATGAATAGCGAGATTCATTAAGTCAATTACAGTCAGTTAACTGTGCCTTCAACATGCATTATTTACAACCAGTGTTTTTTTTTTCAATAAAAAACAAAAGCCTGGGAAAACAAAGCAATAAAGATGTGGCGCTCCTTGACATCTGATCTACTGACACTTAATTTTCTCCATCTGAGGCGATTATTGTAAATGTGAACATAGATAGTGTGACTGCACATCTAACAGTCACACTCACTGATCCCGGGGTTGTTCATTGTGTGTTTGTTTTACTTGTCTTGGGGGGAAAAAAACAAAAACTCCTGAGTTGAATAGTAAAGCCTATGAAAATACATGTTCTTTTAAATGGCCATTTGGTTCAAGGGGAAATCACAAGCTACAACAGTCAGACACAGGTCAACAGATCCCAAGCAGACACAGGTAAACAAAAAACCAAAACACAATGAAACCAGAGAAGGTGAACATGTGTACTCGCTGTCAACATGGCTCTGTCATGCATCATATGCACAGACTTCATTGCGGGTTAATAGACTGTCTGGATGGAGCAGGGGTCTGGCTCTGTGTGCTACATGCAGGGCTGCGTCATTAGGGCTCTGGACAGATCCGGTATCACTTCAAACACTGTGTCTGTGTGTGTGTGTCTATGTGTGTGTCTATGTGTGTGTGTGTGTGTGTGTCTCCTCCACTGCGCTCAGGACACTGGGACAACGAGCAGGTGCCAGCAGCATGGATGGCACTGTAGTTTCCACACATGTAACAATGTTACAGCCAGCATCGTTTGATGTTTCCCATTACGGCCACAGCGGCTACACGCGCACACCACCCCCCCCAAACACACCGCTAATGCACGAGACCATACATAGTCATAACAACAATAATAATACCGCTATAATAACCCACTTACCCAAAATCCTGGTCCATCGATTTGAAGAAGAATTTGTAGCTGTTGACCGGACGATTGTTGAGGACATTTTTAAAATCCGCTAAGGTGACTTTGTCTGGAGACACGGACAGTTTGACCAGATAAGGAGTCTCCTCCTCGTCTATGTGATATATGATTTTAGTCTCCGCCATGAGAGAGTGAGGGGAGGACAATCATTGACACGGGGAAGGAACAAGGGTTGAACAGGCCTGCTGTGTTACCAGTTACCCGCAGACTAACATCACGGCGTCTCCTAACACTTAAACCTGCCGAACACACGGTGGGAAATAAACATCCGCGTCCTGGGCGAACGCAGCCGGGATCCAGACATAATCGCGTTGTGTGCGTCCGTGTTCCTGCTCCGGTGTGAGGCTCTCGGCACTGAAACAGGAAGGGACAGTCCACATCCTTGCGATATGGAGTTGGCAATATTGCTATTGGTATTTTTTTTTTTCACTGGCTAATTGGTGAGACCGTGCTGCCATCTAGTGGCGTGTGTGGGCGCAGTGCGCGTGCCTAGAGGCCCCTTACTTACACAACACACAACCGAGTAAGGAACAAAGAGGAGGTGAACCGGCTTTATCAAGTCCGGATCCTGCTTCTCTCTGTTTGATTACAACTGTGATTAGAACCTTATTCTGTTAATCCTATTCGGGCTTAATAATTACGGACCATTAAGAAAATATTACGCTGTCTGATAAGATGTGACACTTCCCCTGAATAACCCGCCCCCCAATTATGGATTTATATATTTTTAATACTAATACTAACAACAACAACAATAAGAATAATATTATACTAACTCTGTATATACTGTATTTAATCACATCTTAAGCACTTCTGGTTAGATGCAATCTGCATTTTGTTGCTTACTACTACTACTAACAACAACAACAACAACAACAACGACAACAATAATAATAATGTATTTGTATACAAAAGAAACTGCTGATGAGTATATACATATACCATGATATAATTAATGTCCTGTCATCAAAAGGCTTATTTATTATTCGATAATGTCTATGCACTTCATTATTACTGGATTTATCAACCCAGGCATATTTATATTTATTTTTATGTGCATTAAATATACATTATGAAGTACACTACGTTATACTCATATAGCTGTGTAAGACGTTGTCTCTATGACTCACTCTTTCCTTAATTAAGAAATTAATTATATCAAATATGTCTCCCCTTCATTTCATTTCATATCACGTTTCCCCTTTCTGTCTCTTTCTTCTCCAGGCTTTTATTTTTAAGGGCCCCTCACAGGAAGCTGCATTGAACTTTTCTGCGTGCGGAAGTAGCTGAGTCTCTAAACTTGAACCTGAACCACCTGTTATTATATTGTTATAACCTCGGTCTGTGAATATTGAGTGTATAAACGGATTGTATCGGGTTTGGGTTGGACTCTGATGTGTGAACGTGTACGTGTATGTGAATGTAAACGTATCAACACGCCCCGTTCCCCGGCCGGTCCATCACACGCGACCTGCTGTCAGCAGTTAGCCTGTTAGCTCCTGAAGTTAGGTGGAGCTGGAAGATGTCGGGGGAAGACCTGAGGGGACACTTTCTCCACAGTCTGCCCTCCAACGTCCTCTGGGACTTCTGCCGGGTTATGGACGGACTGTCAGACCTGGACTGGACCCGCTTCGGTGAGTCAGACCCTGGCCCCAGACTGCTAACAGCTAACTGTCTGCTGTCTATCTGAGGATATGTCTGTGTTGTCTGTCCGGCTACCCGTCTTTTTGTGTGTCTATCTGTCAGTTTACCTATCTGTCTGTCTCATTATTGCTCTGTTCACCTGTCTGTCAGTTTATCTGTCTGTTTGTTCGGTTCCCGGTCTGTCTATATGTCCGTCTACCTGTCTGGACTTAACACAGCCCATGATGGTTAGAAATAATGACAGAACTTGGGTTCAGGTCTGACAGACGTGACATATCTGATGTTGTTATTCTAGTGAAATGAGCTCAACTCCCTGTTGAGCTGTTAATTTATCCCTTATGTTTATGTATCTGTTTGTATATTCCTCTGCAGAGAGGATGTGTGGTGTTTAATCTTATGCTGGCACGTTATTTACAAGTGGTCACTAAACAGAGTTGTAAAAATAGTTTTGGAGTTAAATGTTGTAAAGTAAGTGATGTTCTTGTGGGTTGTGTTTTATTCTTCATGTAAAACAACTCGTTGTTATGGTTGTTACTTGATTTTCAACTCATCCATTTCATGCTTAATGAAAGAGGCAAAGGTGTTTTGTCAATGATGAGCTACAGAAAGTACAACATGTCAGGCTTGATGGCTGTATTTTTTCACCACCGTAGGTCACTTTGACGTAGTAAGTCAGGTGCAGTCAGACAAAGTCTGTCTCACACTTCACGGATCAAAAACTGTCTTTCTCTCTGCCTCTCAACTAGACCTCTGGACTTGACTCAAGTCCAGAGGAGACAGGGCCTTTGCCGCGGCTCTGGAACAGCCTCCCATTCCACATTAGATCCTCCCAGTCAGTAGAGTCTTTTAAATGTGCCCTGAAAACCTATTTCTTCTCCCTGGCGTATCATAAATGACCCCAGACAACCTTTCCTTTCCATTTTACTGTGATTTTATTGTTTTTAATGTTCTTCTATTCTTTTTATCTATGTATTTTTTCTCTGTCTGTCCTTGTTTTCGCACTGTTCAGCACTTTGATCAACATTGTTGGAAGAAAAGTGCTATATAAATAAAATTGACTTGACTTGACTCTGTCCTACTGTCCTACGTAGCCTCAGAGGTCCTTGTTGATCAGACCACTGTGCGACTTGCAGAGAGGAAGGAGAGACGGACTGACTGGGTGATGAACCAATGGGGGAACAGAAATGGCCGAGTTGGGGAGCTGATCGACCTATTGGAGCGCCTGGAGCTCTTCCGCCCCTGCGATGTCATCCTTGGCTGTGAGTTCACCTCTGATGAACTGTGACCTTATTTGAGGTGTGATGACCTTTGACCTCTGAGTCAGAGTTAAGCTGCTGGACTCACTAATATTTAGAGTCTGTCTGTTTCTCTCTGCAGATTGGTCCAATGCTAAGCCTCTGTCCTCTGCCACTCCTCCCCCTCGCCCTGTTCTTCCTGCTCCTCGTCCTCCTCCGGTCTCTCTCTCTCTGTTTGACCCCTCTCCCAAAGTGTCTGAGGCCCTGTTTACATTGAGCACCTGCAGACTAAGCACAACAGGTAGTTGTTTGTGGGGTTGAAGGGTTCAGTATTAATTAAATTTGTGGGAAAGAATGGTTGGATAAGAATTTACAGAAAATTAACTAAAAATAATGAATTATAAATATTTTAAGCTGCTTTCTGTTGTATGTCACAGTTATTTCAACTCATTGAAGAAAAAGGTTTATTCATTTCAGGCAGAAATACACAGAAATATATTTCTGTGGAAAATGTTTATTTGATTTTTATTTATTCATTCATGGAGTCAGGTGTGGTTGAGGCCTTGTGGTCAAACTTTATTTAGAATGCAACAGTGAGACTGCCACCTGGTGGCTTGTATGTGACCTGCACTGATGGTGACGTGTTCTCATTTTTTCTGCAGAAGATAAAGGAGGGGGAGGAAAACCACTACCCAGACCTGCCCCGCCCCCTTCCAGCCTACTGTCTGACCACCGCTCACCCATCAAGGTCTCTCTCACACACACACACAAGTATCATTGTGATAAGGATAGTGAACATTGAAGTACTGACAAAACTCATGTCATTCCTCAGACCCCCGCGTTGGCACCATGTAGTGGTGTCGTCAGGGTAATGTCCTGGTCCTATGAAGAAATATATGCTGCGACAAATGGATTCTCCCCCTCCCTGCAGGTGGGGGAGGGGGGGTTTGGGATCGTGTACAGAGCGACTCTGAGTAACATCAACTGTGCTGTCAAGAGACTCAAGCAGGTCAGCCAATCACAATCCAGATCAGCAGTTTGAATAATGTTCAGTCACTTCAGTCAATGAGCAGAAATCTTTGTTGATGATGATGATGTGTTGTTGTAGGACTGTGTGTTGAACTGGACTCTGCTCAAGGAGACTTTCCACTCTGAAGCAGAGAAACTATCAAGGTAGATGACATCACCTGTTTATTACCTGTGTGTCAAATGGTAAAAACTTTTTCTAAACCATGTGGCAATAGTGCAATGCCCCCCTACTTTTGGCGTCTGCACTCTCTGAAAATGCCAAATTAGACATACATTATACTATATACACAATATGCAGTCTTCTATAAAACAGCTTTATATATGTCTAAGCTTTATATTTGTATAAAACGTCTTTTTCATGTAAAAATAGGAATGTGATACCAGAAAACAATTTGCGTGTGATTTAGAAACAGTATAAACCTGTGTTTTACCTGTTTCTCACTTGTGTGTCAACTCTGAGTCCGGTTGTTTACTTGACTGAGCATGAATGACACCACAGTCCCACGGAATGGAAATTGAAAATAGATATAATAATACAAAATCAAACTCTCTGGACCGCTCAGATTTACCACAGACCAAAAAGTAAATACAAAATAGAATCATCTGAGCTGTTGTTTCGTCTGTGGTATATTCAGGTTCAGACATCCAAACATTGTGGATCTTCTGGGTGTCAGTGAAGGAGGAGGATCAGTCTGTCTGATCTACAGCTACATGGACAACAAATCACTAGAGGAGCAGCTGCACAATGTAAAACCGACACATGTACGTGCACTTCAAATCTCCATTTGTCATTTGCCGTTATAAGAGTCTCAAAGACTCGATCCTGATGTGTTGTCTGTGTGTATTTTTGTGACTGTGTCTGTGTGCGTCTTCTCTTTGTGTGTCTGCGTATAGGAGGGTGTTACCCTCTCCTGGTCTCACAGACTCAGTATTGTTGAAGGAGTTTCATCAGCACTGTCGTTCCTTCACTCGCCCCCTGACAGAAACACACCGCTTATCCACGGAGATGTCAAAAGGTCAGTATGACCTCAGCAGCACATCACATGACATGACTGTTTCCCATCAATGACTCGTCCTGCTTCTCGTCAGTGCTGGTGGTCACTGTGACAGCACATCATCGATCAACCTCTGTCTCTGTGTCTTCAGTGCAAACATCTTGTTGGACACTCACCTAGTGGCGAAGCTGGCTGACTTTGGTCTGGCTCGCTTCGCATCTTGTGGGTCGTCAGTACACCCTGGAGCTCGGACTGTGACCGTTGGTAAAACAGAGACGGTCAGAGGTACACTGGCATATCTGCCTGATGAGTATGTGAGGAACGGAGAGCTGGGGACTGCCGTGGATGTCTACAGTTTTGGAGTGGTGAGACAATGGCAGGACACAGGGGATGAAGGGAAATGTAGCAAGTTAATTTCCTATAGTGAGGAAAGGGGGCATGGCTCAAACTGAAAATAAATCTGATAAGTTCAATGTCAAATGACCATTTAATGATAGCTACTGATACATTAAGCATATACAGTGATACCATGACCTTCTCCTCTTCTTCAGCTGTCTATCGTGACCTGAAATATGAATTATGAGCGTCTCAGCCCCTTTAGTCAGGGGTAGTGGACTCCAGCCTCTTGTGGCTGAGATGAGTATTACAACAATAGATCAAGTAAAAGTTGAAAATTCCTCCCACACATATTTAAGGGGAACCTTTGACTAAAGTCTATAAAAATTTTATGTTTTCATCACAAATCCACAACACTAAGACACCAAGTATATCCACTTACTTCATTGTGTGTGTGTGTTTAAGGTGTTGTTGGAGATAGTGACTGGTCGTATGGCTCTCGACAGAGACGGGAAATCGGGTTGCAGATACCTGGTAAGGGCACACGGTATGAAGAATAGAATGAAAACTAGTGTGAACAGGTCAAACAGGGTCCAAGCACAACGTTAAACCATTTTTGTATGTTCCTGTGTCGGTGTTTATTTCATAATATTGTTCTACTTGTGGTTATGGCTTTGATCATGAATGTATAGAAGGACCTGGTGGAGGAGGTGGCAAACAGTCCGACTGGTTCTTGTGAAGCAGCCTGGAGGAAAGAGCTGGATCATCGGCTGATCACAGGTCAGATTCTGTTCAGTCCTGAGCTACAGGTACAGGTGTAATACAGTTTATTTTACACAGTATTTACACAGATATTACAATTTCATCAGCTCTGTCTGTAATATCTGTAGGGGGCGCTGCAGATCCTGCCGGGTGGATGAATATTGTGTCTCTGGCCTGCAGCTGTTTGGAGAAGAGAAGGAAAAAAAGACCAAACATGGCGGAGGTAAGCTCTTCATCTACTCTGAATGCACTGACAGATAAAACCATTTTCCTCAAAGTAAAATCCAATTACCTGATAAGTCGAGTCAAATATGAGTTAAGGAATTTAAGTGTTTCCCAAGACTCCAATTTTCTTTTTATTCTCATTTAAATGTTATAGAAAATGTATGATAAATAACAGATAAATGAATATAAAAGCTTGTTGGTTACTTTTGATGTTAATCACACTCATGTCAGGTGTGTGTTTTTTTCCACAAGTGTTGATCCAGACTCCGATTTGGGTCCTTTTCTTCTCTCCCTCATTTTCCTCTCAGGTGTTTAAGAAACTTAAGGACATTTATGCCAAGTTGCGGATGACCAGCTCCTCCTCTCCCTCCTCGCTTATCCATCCCTTTTCCCAGTCTGTCCCCTGTCCACCCTGCTTCATCACCTCCAGTGTGGGAGCTCTGTCTGATCAGCTGTCCAAACTGAGACCACTGAAGGACACCAATCACCCATCCCAGTCCTTCACCTCCTCCTGCACCTCATCTTCCGTTTGCGCCCCTGCCCTTCCTCACCCACTCCACTCCTCCTCCTCATTCATTGGCCCTTGTGAAAGTGACGAGAGTCAAGGTTTCTCCCAGTATGACCTTTACTCCCACTGCAGATCAAATGGGACCAGTTCAAGATCTCAATCCCTGCCCACCAGAGACAAGTATCACTGTCCGAATGAGCCATCAGAGTCGCAGGTTAGTGAGCCGTCTGTCCCAGTAGAGGACCAGTACAACTTTCCTCATCAACCCAGCAGCTCCAGTGACAGATCAGGGCTTGGGGCCCTTACAGAATCAGGCACTAGTGGGCAGACCACCGCAGGGGCTACAGCACAGCTCTACATCGTCCCTGAATGGCTCTCTCCTGTGGGGTCCCTGCAGTCGTCCTCACCACGAGCATCAGGTACATCCACAGGTACCAGACCAGTTGTGAATGAGTGGGCAAGTTAGTTACATGATTTTGTGTCCGACTAACACAGCATAGTGTAGTCACAGTGCTCAGACACTGGGACAGCAATAGGGTTAATTGCTAGTGAGTGTGATTTGCTTTATGAGTGATAATAAAATATTTCACAAACACAAATAATTTTCTGGTATCACCTTGCTATTTTTTACAGTGAAAATTATGTTTTAAGGAAGACTGTCTGTTGTGTATACAGAGTAATGTATATTAGGCAAATTAACACAATAATGTGTGAATAACCGTGGGTCACAAGAAGCTGTTATACTCCAATCCACCAGAGTGTCCTAATGCAGAAGACTATAAATGTATTCTGTAATCTGTTCATAGAGATTTACAGTGTAACCTTGTGTGTGTGCTTTCAGTTCAGAATGCCAGTAAGCAGAGTTTCCCAGAGAAGAAAAAGCATGATGAGGGAAGGACTCTGGCATCCGATGCGGCATCTGACGACCTCTGTATGTACAACCTCTGTCCTTTGAATCCTCATTTAACCTGTTTCAGTGTCTTCTATGTAGCATGATGTCAGTTGTGTTTTTGTTATCTCTTTTTCAAAAATGTGCTGGTCATCTTATTCTTTCCAGGTATCTGTAGTTTATGTCCTGCCATCTAGTCTGTTCTGATAATTATAACGATGCCATTTTCATCCCATCACATCAAATTAAACTTGAATCACATGAGCTAATTCTTTAATCAGGATTGTTATTTAATGCTTAAGTATTTTGATCATGTGTGTTCAGATGGAAGCACGTCTGTGGGCTGCAGAGGACCAGAGGAATGCAATGAGTTGGACAACCAACCTGACCAACACAACTAATGGATTCTGAAACTGCAAAATAAGGAAGGTCACATAATGGCAGAATAAAATGCAAGTTGACCATCTTCAGGATGTCAGCCTGTAGGTGGTGCCATTTCATAGACACCTACCAAAAGTTGACAATCCACCTGTGCCTTTTACCGCAGAAAGAAGGTAGTACAGTGAAACCTCGACTTACGAACTTAATTCGTTCCATGATCGGGTTCGTAGGTTGAAACGTTCATGAATCGAAGTGATTTTTTTTTAATCCCTATTTTCTACTCCCTACATAGGGAAATGAATGTAGTGGACTATATAGGAGTGAGGGAGCGATTTTGGACACAGCCTCTGTCACCTCACACGCTCTGAGGGACTCGCACGGGTCACACGTAATGGCGGCGGCCGGGGAAATGTTTTTAATTTTTCCGTGCTCAGGTTAGAAAGTCGAATTTGGTTCGTAAGAGGAAGCAAGAAAATCTTGAATCTCCGGTTCGTATCTCAAAAAGTTCGCAAGTTTAGGCGTTCGTAAGTCGAGGTTTCACTGTACACAGCTAGCACAGGTTAACATGAAGGTACAACTCCATGTTAGCATGAATGCATTACTGATTACTGTGCCTGAGACTTTAGAAGTAACTGTCAAGTGACTACACACTGGTCACATACAGGAAACAAATGGGGCCCATGTGTTTTAGGGCCCACTGTTTCCTGAAGAATTCAAGCCTATCTGACTGTTTCATTTCAAACATTTCCTGATGACAACTGCACACATGTTTTGTTATTAAAAGACAGTACTAATGATCCTATATTTAAATCACTGATGTTCAGTATCTTCATATTTACAAAATATATATTTTTATCTCTGTGATTTTCATTTTCCAGACATGACCCTAATAAACCGCCAACATGGCTTCTACTGTTTACATGTATTGTATTTCTTTTCATGTCTTTATATTAGAGTTTTGTTTGTTGAATTTATTTTGTTGTTGTATTTGTATCTGTTAAAATCATTTTTTTCTATTATCTATTTCATATCTTCATATGTAAAGTCCCTGCTTTGTTTTTGTTTGTTTTTTTCATTTATCTGTTATTGAACACCTGACACCGACAGGACTGAACACTCTGATTAAAGATCAGTTCGATCAAATTACAGTCTCTATCTGTCTCCATACCGAACCTGTGTGCGCGCGCACGGACCAGGGCGTGAACGAGCGTGCGCCTGCAGTGTGTTGTTGTGAGCGCGCCTCGTGATGCTGATGGAGCCTCGCTCAGCGTGGACACAGAGGAAGCTGTGTCGGAGAAGGATGAGTGATGAAAGATCCACCATCTGATCAGATCATCGATCTGCGATGATCAGTCTGGTCGGGTCAAGATCGAATGCCTGCACGAGGCGACAATCGGCGTCATCAATCAATGAGCCAGGTCATCGATCACACCTGTTGTGAGACAGAACACGGCGAGCCGCAGCGGGGGACAATCAGCTGTGGGCAGCGGGTCTGACTGCGGGATCCGGTTCCGGATCTGGATCTGGATTGTTTACAATGTGACGGAGGATCCGCCTGTTCGATCCCTGCCGGAGGTGACGAGTCGGCGCAGAGAGACCGGGATCCGGAGTTGCTGGTAACCCAGGTAGGGCATGTTTACTATAACTCGTAAACAGGACACTGGTCCCCTCAGCAGGGAGGAGCCCACACACCAGCCTCCATTTAGAAGTTTGTTTTTTTAATGATCTCTTGGCTCTTACGCAGCAGGTTTAGAAAGAATGATAGAAGTAAACAAATGTTTTAGTTTGCAATTGTGTTTTCTTTAATTCGGCTTGGTTACTTTTCTGATCAGTTTCAGGTGTGACGGTACTGAGTCATTTATTTCAGGCGGTGTGTTGTTTCCTGTGCTGCAAGCTGCAGGTTGTGGAACCACAGAAAACATGCCACATTTGACTGCAGTTTGGTGGATGATCGGGTTTTTTTTTTTTTTTTGGAAAGTTTGAAATTGTAGTCTCTTTCAAAGTAAATCAACATAAATCAGTCTATTAATCATTGATGTTTTGGATGAGCTGGTCAGTAAAACATAAGTCTATTGAAGGTCACATTGTGTCTCAGTTCATCTGTTGATGGAGCTCATGAGAAATTAATTGAAAGAGTCTGACCTTTAGTGACCTACTGAAAAATTTGATCTGACTCTGATCATAGTTTACTATGTAATAATAATGCTAATAATAATAGTCACTGATGCACATAGACATTGTGTTGTGCAGTGTCAGTATTAGGCTACTCAGGTGCACTAGGAGTAGAAATACCTACCTATACTTGAGTACAGTGAAGTGGGTCAGTGACTGTAGGAACGTGTGATGCGTTCAGGAGCAGCTCTGTGAGTCTGATGGGAAAGTGTTTGATCTTATCTAATTCTAATTTTCTCACATTAACTGAAGCTGTTACTCAGATATTTAAGAGGGGATCAGCCCTCCTGCCCCCACCCCTGTCCCCCTCTCCCGACAGGATATCATTGACAATTCGTAATTGGTTCATTATTGTTCATCCCCAAACTTCATCGAAAATGATCCCAGGTCAAAGCCCAGGGATCCTCTTCCAATCGGTGTACAGTTCACTGTCAGGAAACAGGGTCATCCCGGGAATTTTCTTCTTGAGGTTTGTAAATGTTTCATGAATCAGGTGCAAATGTCATTTTTTATAAACACACTGAGGTGAGGCCTGATGATATGAGACTGACCCAGTTCTAGTCTCCTCTACGACCCCCGGTGCATTTGTCAAACAGTCATAGAGTGTTGTTTCTCTACAGTCTGAAACCTCTCACATGGTTTAGTCTGTTAGGTCTGTGGTTCACAACACTACAGTGCCCATGTGGAGGCTCCACAGTTGCTGCTACAGAGAAGCCTCAGTCCACATCAGTGACATCACAGGTGAATGATAATCACATCCACATCCAGATCTGATCCGGATCTTGGTTTCTTGGTCAAGTTGACACAAATCACCCAACTGTCTCTCCATCAGCCGCATGGCAACAGGCTCTGAAGCTCTCTGATTGGATGTGTCCTGTACCACTGCTCTCTGGGAGATGTAGTTAACTATAGTCATTCACGAATCGGTCTGAGTGACTCCACCCACTCACCTGTCTTATCTGTGATGTCGCAGTGATGTCACCTGAACGCCAAGCCCCATGTTTCAGTGTGTGAGTGATGTTACTGTAAGACACGCATGCATGCACAGCGCCCCAGGGGTTGAAAGGTTATTGGCTGTCTGGGTGGAGCTCTCAGCCAATCAGATTCTAGTATTCACAGTTGGGATTTTCTACATTGTTGCCATGCGGAGAATCAGCTGCCTGACCTACATTCATCCCTAACAAACACACATACACACACACTGATGCATGCACTGTAACGCTTAGACACACAGGTGCAGTGTGTATGTGTGTGTGTAGACCAGATTCACACAGCATTTTTTTTGCATCAATTTGCATCACAGAGCTTCACAAGCTGTATGAGGTGCAGCATCCTCTGCCCTAAACCTTAAAGGCACAATTGAGAGACACCTCCACCAGGATGGACAAAAGTTTAATAAATTGTTATTGTTATTGTTATTGTTATTGTTATTGTTATTGTTATTGTAATTGTTAGCATGCCTTTGCTTAGTCAACAAATGGGACAGAATGTAATGTGTTGTAGTAGCTTGTCGCCATTAAAAACGAAAAAGCAGAGGAAGAAGAGTCGGGGTGTCAGATCTGGATCCTGCAACCTGGAGTCAGAGATGCCTGTAGAATAAGAACAGCAAGCGGGGGAGGGCATACATAAGAAGCACAAACTACAGGAGAGACAAAGCAAATAGTTAACATCATGTAATGATATGATTGAAATGCATCAAGAGGAATAGGGAGGGGTGGAGCTCATGGCATCATGGCAGTTCCCTCCAGCAGTCTCAGGCCTATAGCAGCATAATTAAGGGATGATTAGAGCTCACTGTATCTGAGCCAGCTGTGACTGTACGCTTTATCAAAGATGAAAGTTTTAATGTTAACGATAAATGTAGAGAGGTTGGCTGCCTCCCAGACCCAAACAGCAGGTGTCAAACAGCCGCTCATTACACAGATAGAGATGAAGACAAAGTGCCGACGCACAACACACACAGTTTCTGTTACAGTCCCGAGGCCATGTTTATACCACACAAGACATGCAGCAGATCACGCAGAGCAGGCGCTTGTCTGGGATCAGATTTGTGACTGCAGGATGATGATGAATGACAGTGAAGAGGTCTTCATAGTCCGTGAGTTTAACCAAAAAGCCTTTCAGTAAAAAGTGTGTTTCTTTTACTGCATAAAAAGGAAAAATATGTAGTGGAAGTAAAGGGACAACACAAGCTATACAAGATACAACCCTGCATCAACAAGGGCCCTGTTTCAGAAAGGAGGGTTAACAAACTCTGAGTTAAAATCTAAACTCAGGGTTGACTAACTCTGAGCTGTCCAGTTTCAGAACAGGGGATGAATATGAATATGAACACATATTCAAAAAAAAAAAAGTGTAACACAGTCGCTGCTGCAAAGTAGGTGGTATGGCAGATGATTAAATTTATTTTAAAAATGATCGCGAGTGTTTAACATGTTCAACAGTTATATTCTGTTTGTGTGTTTGTGAACACAGGTGCTGTCCAACAGGTACAAAACGTACTTAGCAGCAACAGAAGATGAAATATAAAAATATAGTACAAACAAGTAGGCCGTGTTTGTTTAGCCTGTCCTGAACAGCAGTGAGTGGCTGCATTCAGCATGTCAGTGTTTCAGCTGGCCCAACACTGTCACTATTTACTATTGTCTATCTGAATTGGAAAATCGGTTTTGATTTAAAAGATGTGAGTGCATCGTTACACAGACTAATGAATGGTCCGATTAAAAGTTACGAATCTCGGTGTAATGATGCTGATGCAGCTGCTTAAAGCTGCATCTCCCTCTCCCGACGGAGATTCCTCCGCAGTATTTGTGTTTCGATATCAGTCGTGTCTCCCAAAAAAGGACACGCCATGTGTGCCACGCCTTTCTGTCTATACACAGGCTCAGATAAAGAGGAGAAGCTCAGGGTTAGTTGGAGAAACCCTGGCAGCGAGCAGGTTAGGTTCACAGAGTATGTTGCCATGGTAACTGACTCAGGGTCGAGCTGAAACCCAGAGTTTCCTCTAACTCTGAGTCAACTAACTCAGAGTTTTCACTAAACCTGCTTTCTGAAACGGCCAAGGTTCCTCAAATGTCTAGATCTGTCTTTAGTTTAATCTGTGTTTAATGGCTGTGGTTAAAGGGACTGTCCTCAGTTAATTAATCACCTGTGCTTCAGACACGTCGTGTCCTGAGGACTTTGTTTGATGATCCCAGACAGCGAGGTTCTGATGAAAGATCCAGTCTCACTGCACAGCGGGAAACAAAGTGTTCATTGTTTTTCAACTAAGATAAGTAGGCACACTCAACCTGTGGGAGTCAAACCACCAACTTTGTGATTGAGTCCAGGCAAAAATAACACAAACCACAGACTGATTACAGAGCTCATCTCTCTCTGTGTATGACTTCTCTCTCATCTTTAATTAAAAGCCTGGTCTCAGCGGCGGTTCTGATTGGACGGTGCAGACTCAGGCTGTGTTCCTGTTTCACCCTCCCTCACCCTCTGTGGCTCAGTACACGTGGATGAACTTTGAGTCTCACGCTTTTTAACCATTCACTTGTTGTCCAGAACATCACAACACTGGCGCACAATGCTGCGATGATTACAACCCGTGCACCACCAGCTCCGGGGCGGTAACCAGTCATCATCACCCATTCACTACATCCATCATCTTATTGTTCTTGGAGAGCCAGTCCCTGCTGACATTTGCTGAGAGGTCAGGGTCACTTGTAGCTTTTTTTTATCATAGAGATCTGATAACAACTAATTGAGACTCGGAGCTGCATTTAGATCACCTGAAACACATACTGAATGTCAAGTCATTGCAGCACACATTCAGTATATGTGGAATAAAAACACGTGGTACACTTTGTTCTGACTCTGCATTGTTTATTATGAGCAGGTGTGAAAGGACATCAGGGAGATCAGGGATATCAGGACAACATGAGGGACATGGGGGACATGAGGACATCAGGGACAGGATTATCTCCCAACCTTTGCTCCCTGCTGAGCTCCGAGCTGCTGAATGTGAAAAGACCCAAAGACAGAAGGAGTCTGAATGTGAATGAAGGCGGTGGGGGTGGGGTGTGTTGTCACCTATTGTTCTGCTAATGTCAGTAATGTCATTGGTAACATCAGTGTCATTAAACTGAAGTTACTAAAGTTGTAAAGACAGAGAGAGAGAGAGAGAGAGCGACAGAGAAAGTGAAGTGGGAGGGAGAAAGGGGTAACAGGATGCTACGTTTTTCAAAGTAAAAGCCTGTTTAATGTGAAGTTGCGTGTCAAAATACAATGTGTATCAGGTCTGTGTGTGAGGGTCAGACAAGTTTCAAACTTTTCTGTCACAAAATAAAACCAGTCAACAGTACTGTGCTGTGGCGATCTGTGTACATACCGAGGCTTTTAGGGTTGGTGTAGGTTTATTTTGAAAGGATCCAGTGGAAAGTGTTAGTGTGCGTGCACAGCAGCTTTGTTGACAAAGTTAGAGTCGGAGGAGAATCAGCCGCGTCTCGCTGGAGTGAACATGTAATAGTTTACAGCGTGAAGGTGTTGTTGTTGAACCCGGGTCAGGACACGTGATGGAGACAGTTATTCACGCCGAACAGGTACATTGACGGAATTTATAAGACTGCGTCTGCTCTGTGGCTGATGGTGAGAACTGATGGACATGATGCAAAGTCTTTATGTGTGCGTGTGTGCGTGTGTGTGTGTGCGTGTGTGCGTGTGTGTGTGTGTGTTCCAGTATGTGGTGCTATGTTAGAGCTTATCACAGTGTGTGTCACAGTGTGTTTCATTATGTGTTACTGTGTTTTTTTTACAGTGTGTATTGCAGTGTGTGTCACAGTGTGCGTTACAGAGTGTGTTACAGTATGTTAAAGTCTGTGCGTGTGTGTGCAGATAAAACTGCTGTGTATCATGATCTTCTGTCGGTCAGGACCTGGTTAGTGGGTCATCAGCATCAGTTACCCTGGTGATTTACATGCATAAGAAGTAAACAAGCTTCATCGGACTGAAAGCCTGAGTTAAACCTAAACATATCTGGAAGAACCACAGATGCTGCTTCAAAGCACAGGTGCCTGGACAGAGAATAGACAGATTTATCAGCTCTGAGATCAGAGACATGCATGATCTGAGAGATGAGGGATGGGGAAGAATAACACCCCTCTCCCTTCAAACCATCAGATACCAGGTCACATACCTGTCTGTGCATGATTGTGTGTGTTTTACGTTGTTGTCGCTGATGCGTTTTATGTTGTTTTAGTTTGGATGAACAGAAGCTTAATGAGGGTCAGCGATGACACAGATGCCCACTTTTCCTGATTGGTTCTTATCAGTCACTATTCAACCCCAACAAAACAAATCCTTCTCCATTTTTCCAATTGCTGTACACTATTTGTAGTATTTTGTGTAACTATGCTGTCAGCTGCGGAGTGGACAATCTGCTCCCTGTTGACACCTGAGTTGTCATGTGATTTGTGTTTTCAGTAAGTCTAATGGTGTGGACTTAGCCTGTGAACATTTTAAATACCATGAAGCATATTTTATATGTTTGACAAGGATCAATTAAAAAGTGACAGTGAAACGGAGTTGCCTTATCTGGGGCAGCTCTACTGGCAAACATCCACTTTAATGTGGCTCTTTTTGTAAATCGAGAAACTATTTGTGTAAAATAAACGCTGATTCGTACAAATTTGAGCAGCAGCTGTTTTCCATCTGCAGCAGCTGCACAAGTGAACAAAAACGTTATGACCTCAGTGTCCCTGTTCTTAATTTTTATTTGTGTAGCTCACAGGTTGGCTTGCTTTAATCATCCTGATCGTATGATCCAAGAATGTCCTGTGTCCTGAGTGTAAGACGTGTCCAGCAGGTAGACATGCAGCGGTCAGGACATCAACAGATCTGATTTTGGAGCTGCTCTGTGAAGGTTTTGAAGATAGAGGCTGCAGGTCTGAACTCGACTCAGGACACAGGAATGTGTGTGTGTGTGTGTGTGTGTGTGTGTGTGTGTGTGTGTGTGTGTGTGTGTGTGTGTGTCTTTTGACTGGTCCTTACAACTTCAGAGGGCTTTTTTTGCACAACAATATAGAGATGTGTGTATGTGTGTAATAGTCCAATGTGTGGTTTGTTGTCTTGCAGCCTCTGAGTTCAGCTTTATGTCTAAGTCACTTAACTCAGTTTGGTGTTTAGTTTTTTGTTTGTTGTGTTGCATTTGTTTTGTTTGTGTCTGATGAGATGCAGAGGTGCAGTGACATAGCTCATTATGTAACACAGGAACACAGTTTGTGTGTTTCCTGGAAAGATGTGTTGAGTCTATGGAGCCAACATGAAAACAGATAAAAGTCTTTCCAGGGGTGTCAACATCTGGGTTTTGTCACCAGTGTCTATACTTTACAGATAAATAGTCTGTAAAGTAATCCGATTACTTTCTTGGGGAGTAATAAATGATCAGTGACTGATAGGATTACTGTGGGAAGCCAGACTTTTCCTGACATTACTCCCTCTCTCTGACTCTCTCGCTCTGTCTCGCTCCCTCGTTTCCTTCTTCCTGTTTCCTGCTGGGCTCCACGTCCTGTTCTCAGGGACGCACAATGTGTTGTCCCACAGTCAGAACATCTTGTCCTGCTGAACTCTGATAGGTCACGAGGTTTATGAGGAGGATAGCTGTGTGCGCTGCTGTTAGACAGTGGACAGCTGTTAAAGTTAGTGTGGACAATTAGACATAAAGTTTTCATGGACACACATTATAACAAAATGTAAACAATAAGAGCACAAGCACAACAGCCTTAGAGGCATTAAAGAAGATGTGTAGAAACAGACATACGGGGACAGAGATGTACACACGCAGCCCCCGACAAAAATAACATTCATGTGTTAACAGACAACATTGCACAGCACTGTCTTAGAGCTTAGAGCTGTTTTGTCTACACACTGATAAACCTGCTTTGTGTGTGTGTGTGTGTGCGAGAAAGATAGAGAGTATAGAAACCTTACACCGTGTGAATACGCTTTTTTTGACTTTATGATTTTGAAGAATGACATCATTCCTAGTTGATGATGTGACTTTTCCTCTCTCTTTTATCTTTCAGGTCAGTGGTAAACTGGTAAACCAGTGAGGAACCAGACACTGACCACTGAGTAAACAAACAGTAACCAGACGATAACCAGTGGGTGGCGCTGCAGCTGTTGAATGGCCACGGGGGTGACCTTTTGGAGCTCTAATGAACACTATTACAAGGTGAGGATTGACATCTTTTGATACAGGAGCTGGTACCACTGGGCTGTTGCTAAAACTATAGATACACATGATCCCTTATGGATCTCTACCTGTTGGTGGTTTTCTGTGTTGTTTGCCTCATTACAGAACTTCATGATGACATCTGGTTGTACAGGTGAGTGACTGTGTGTGGGGTGCAGAACAAGACTCCAGCAGTGAGGACGGAGGAGGTGGTGATCCATGGGACATGCCTGCCATGGAGGTCAAAGGTCAACTCATCTCAGGTGAGAGCAAACAGCATTTCTTCCATATTGGAAAGACCCGATCTGCATCTTTAATTGCACTGAATACTGTGTGTGTGTGTGTGTGTGTGTGTGCGTGCACCCTGTTGCAGATCCTCTCACCTGTTCAGACAGGAAGCAGAGAGAACGAATGGCAGAGCTGCAGGAGAGGAGGCGGAGCCTGCAGGCGTTACTGAGCACACGATTGGCCGAGCTCAGACGGATCTGTCTGCAGGAGGCGGTGAGTGATGTCACAGTTACAGTGGGATTATCCTATGAGCTGTCTGGTTCTGGTTTCCCCAGAGCCACCTGGTCTTATCTTGTCTCAACTGGTCCTGATATTTTTTACTGTGCACCAAAGCATCTGTTAAATGACGTTCATGCGCAATGTCTAAAGGTGAGTTGTCATGTGTCATTGGTCAGGAGCTGACAGGTACAGTGCCCAGTGACTTCCCCCTGGAGGCGGGAGAGAAACCCCCCTGTGTCCAATGGAGGGGTGGCGCATCCCGCCAAGGAAACAGGAAGTATAGAGGAGAGGTAAGCGGCTGATGTAGTTGTTTTCCTGATATGAAGGAATCTGCCTGGTGCTGGGTGTAATCAGTGATCTGTGATGTTTTGTCTGAGGCCTGTATGATGAAGCATATCCCGCATATCAGTTTTCATTATCTCAATTCTCCCAACATAACTCTGAAAAACAAGTAAACCTGAACTTCTCAGTACAGGCACTTGAACAACACATACATCTCAGAGCTATTCAGTCTACACACTGTTAACCCTGCTGTGTGTGTGTGTGTGCGTGCGCGTGCAGGAGGAAGACTCTCAACGTTCAAAGCTGAAGAAAACTCTGTTCAGTGGAGCTCTGCGAAAACACAGAGAGTCTGAACACAACACACAGGGTCAAACACACACACATCATGGCAAGAGGACTGTACACAGAGGCTGCCACACAGGTAACACACACTCTCACACAAACACACATAATGACACACACATTTGGCGATAGATGAGAAGATGTTGTTTTTGGAAAAAGAGGAAATTTACCTCTTCCTGTCTTTGTTCTGAAACTGTTTTCTGTGTCTGTGTGCGTGCGTGCGCATGTATGTTGTGTATTTTCAGATGACACAGTAAGGTCAGAAAGCAGCTCCACATCAGACTCAACAGGGCACGACAACGGTAACACACACACGCACACACACACACACACACACACACACACACACACACAGAGGGCTCAGTTAAGGTCAGACTCTCCCTGCTGGTTGTGAGTAAAAATAACGTTTCACACACCTGCTGCTTAGTGATAATAATGTCTGATATTATCGGCCGATATTGCCATTAAATGTAATATCGGAAATTATCGGTATCGGTTTTTACTTTTTTAATGACACAACTTTTACACAACATACACATATTACACATCAAACTCTTCAGCTATTTCTCCTCTAACTCAAAATGTCAAATATAAGAGATGTGATGTATAGTTTTTGAGATACGTATGTTTTGTTTACTTTTGTTTGTTTACCTGAAATGATTTCGTTTTTTGGGGGGGCGCCCGCATATATCGGTATCGGTTGATATCGGTATCAGAAATTTATAGTTGGACAATATCGGTACATTGGATATCGGTACAAAATCCAATATCAAACATCCCTAATAATAATTACTGTAACTATAATTGTCTTGTAAATACAAATATTCAGTTGTTTGACTGAGCTGACAATGTGTTTTCATATGTCTCTTTCAGATGACAGTGTGTCTCAGTGTCGCCCCCCACTGGTCTCTGCTGGTTCTCCAGTGGATGTTTTCTGTCATAACAAAATCAGAAAGAACTCACTGCACAACAGGTACGCTAATCTCCACATGTTAGCTTATCTCCAATGAGCAAATATTTTCTATTTGACTAGAAGGAACAAGAACTGTCACACTTCTCTTTCAGAACTGACCATCCAGAGACCCTCCAGAGCCATAAGGCCCTCCCCCTGCCACCCACCCACCCTCTCCCTCTTCATCCTCCCCCTTTATCTCAGGATTCCTCCTCCTCCTCCGACCCCTCTGATCCCGGGCCAGCGGGTGACGGAGGGGTAAGGGTTAACGCTGCTCGTCGCAGTAGTAGCTCAGACGGCCTCCTGGACTGCACCTCTGCCTCAAAGGAGGAGGGCGGTTCACAGCAGGGAGGACTGTGGGTGAATGGCCTGCAGGGATGCAGAGAAACAAATGCTGCTGTAGTGTTAAGGAGCTCCGAGATGCTAACGGATGGACGAACAAGGATAAATAACAAAGTCACTGAGGTTGGAGGAAGAGGGGTGGGGCCAGGGCGAGGAAGAGCAGGGCGAGGAGGGGGGTACAGTGATGTCCTGCTGGATTATGTCTGGGGGAAACAGCAGCAGCAGCTGCAGCGACAGCAGTCCCACCCCAATAACAGGACGACAGTCACATCGCAGCGCCAGCAGCTATACAATTGCTACCCTTCCCAGCCCCCTGAAGCTCCACCCACTTTTCATGGTCACCATTCAGACCAGCGGCATGTCAAAGTTTCCCGCACCAAATCCTGCGGCCCCTTCCTACCAGTGCAGCAGAGCCAGTCCGATAACCATAATCCTCCACATTCCGCAATCCAGCCTGACCCCCACCCCCACCTGCTCCCGCCCCGACCCCCACAGCTGCCTCCCAACCAGGATGCCCAGCTGGAGGAAGCCACCCGGAATCTGCATAAGGCTCTCGCCCTGGAAGGTAAGCACCAGTTATATTGCAGAGCAGAAAAACACCCAAGTCAACTGCAAACACCTCAAACAATTTATATGCATTTTTGTCCTCCAGCGGGGTCCAACTGAATCTGCTGTAATTTATTTAATATCCGATGTGTGATTGGCAGGTCTGAGGGACTGGTACCTGAGGAACACAATCGGCTCCATCAACCAAACAAATGCCAATGGGAAGGTGAGCACAGGTATCTCCGCTAAGGTGAATGGTGGGGTCAAAGGTCAGTCAGGCGGGGGAAGAGCTCTGCAACGAAGACGGACAACTCATGGCGTTATCCAGCAGTCGGCCTATCAGACTGAAACAATTCATCACGTTCTGTCACATCACAAACAGACGCTGCCACATTCAGCCACGTTCCATGGACACCCGCTGCATGACAGGTAGGTCAGCACATCTGACGGTGCAAATCTACTGCTGTAACAACACCTGATTCCCCTACCTGACCACCTGTCTTTCTCTCTCAGGTCTGTGGACAATTCTTTCTACCATGACTCTTTCCCTCCACAAAAACAGACAGTTCCTCTCAGAGACCCATCTGTGGACCAGCCGTCACCTGGAACCTTGGTTTGACTCTGTGTCTAATCAGGACACTCACAGAAAAACAGACCAATCCCAGGCTGGTCTCCTGGTATTTACAGGCTCACGGTCCTGGTCCTGGTGAATGTTTTCAGTCTCCTGTCTCCAGTGGACCTCAGTTGCAAAGGTTCAGGTGATTGTTGTCCTCAGGTCCCAGCAATAGAAAATCCATCCACCATGCTGTCACAGAGGACAATGACATCATAGCCAAGGTAAAGTGAAACAGATACAACAAAACATCTGGATAAGCAAACCCCAAAACCAGCTCTGACACAGACCGCACCTCTTTCCCTCCACAAAAACAGACAGTTCCTCTCAGAGACCCATCTGTGGACCAGCCGTCACCTGGAACCTTGGTTTGACTCTGTGTCTAATCAGGACACTCACAGAAAAACAGACCAATCCCAGGCTGGTCTCCTGGTATTTACAGGCTCACGGTCCTGGTCCTGGTGAATGTTTTCAGTCTCCTGTCTCCAGTGCACCTCAGTTGCAAAGGTTCAGGTGATTGTTGTCCTCAGGTCCCAGCAATAGAAAATCCATCCACCATGCTGTCACAGAGGACAATGACATCATAGCCAAAGTGAAGTGAAACAGATACAACAAAACATCTGGATAAGCAAACCCCAAAACCAGCTCTGACACAGACCCCACCCAGCTGGGTTAAACCCAGGTCAGCTGACTGCCCTTTCAGTCAGGTTCAGTTGTTGCTTGGCTTTAGTGGACTGGATTTTGGATCAGGGATGGAGATGAACTCATTGATACTGTTTCTGAGTCAGAAACACATCTGTTATATTAAACAATTTTATTATGACCTGAAGTGCAGGTTTACTTCAGGTCAACTTTTCTATGACTTTGTCTCTCAGACTCTGCTCAGACAATCAGGAAACATCACAGTTTTATAAGACCTTTTAAAAACAGTGACAATGATGAAGAAGATGATGATGCACTCCTTCAATGACAAATGTTTCACCAGCTCAGTCCGGCCAACCAGCATTTGAGTGTGAAAGATGAACTTTTGATAAAGTTTAAGATAAACAGATCAGGTGACCTGTTTGCTCAGGTGAGTCCCTCAGAAACCAGCAGGTGAGATCCTCCAGGTTTTTTTACAGTTTGGATTTAGCTCTCTGCACTAAATGTGAAGTAGCTGCTGCAGCCTGATGACTTGATGTTAGAGACGAACACAGATTGGTCACATTGCCCACCTCTGTGCAACAAAACCCGTCCCAGAGTCTCGAACAGCATCAGGGGCTTCAGTTAGAAACTGGTCCAAACCAAAGGTAATGCAGCTGTGCTGTGTACGACTTCTGTTTCTGCACTTGATGGTCCATGTAGAAGGTTCATGAATATAGATGTATATGTTAATGTAAAGAGCAGCACTGATTGATTCAGTGGTCAGATAAAAAAAATTATAAAATTGTCAGACTGTTAGATACTGTTCTTAGATGTGGTTGTGTTAACCTTGGTCACGAGAAGAATCCATATGAGCAACACTGACGTTGTGACATGTTTGATTGACATGTTTTTAGAAATCCCAGAGTCATGAAGTTCATTTTTCTCTGGATGATAAGTTAATATTTTATCATTTTAGATTTTTTTTTCTAATTTTACAACACGTCTGAGAGAAATGTTGATGTTCAACAGTCTCATCTTTTCTCTTCTTCTTCTCTGTCGTTATGTCTTTGCACTGCTTACATTATTACTTGCCTGCTAGCTTGCCATATCATTTGCCTATGTGGCTGCCAGAGGTTGACAGAAACCTTAATATTAGCATCGATGTTGCTCACACTCACTGATGTCTCTGTACAGGTATACAAAAAAACATCTCTACTGTTGAGTTACAAAACAACACTGACAAAGTGATACAATGTAATGAACATGGACACATACATACATTATAACACAAAAACAACAACAGAATGAGCTTCTGCTCTCAAGTCAGTTTTTATTGACTGACTTACATATTTAATTTTCATGGTCACAGTTTGTTTAACAGGACAACAGTATTTTTTTTTTTTAAGTCTCCCGGTCAAACATTAAAATGAATCTTCCTGTGTCCTCCTGGCTGAAGACACGTCCACTGAGACAAGATCTCACCAGGTCTTCAGGATTATGAGTTGAATCTAAAATCTAAATCCAGTCTGAAAGCAATAAGATGAAAATTTCATGATGAAAATGGTTTGCAGCGACAATCACTAAGCTACTGATAATCTAAATCA
This sequence comes from Trinectes maculatus, assembly GCA_016785345.1. Taxonomy (NCBI): domain Eukaryota; kingdom Metazoa; phylum Chordata; class Actinopteri; order Pleuronectiformes; family Achiridae; genus Trinectes; species Trinectes maculatus. Next base: position 59,325 of record JAFBJQ010000210.1, on the reverse strand, counting down.
ATCCTATTTTGTACTGAGCGGCAGTGAATTGATGCAAGCACCAAAACCTTGTGAAGTTTTATGAATTTCTGATGGTGTCATAGGAGAAATACATTATTATTATAACAGAAGTTGCTGTGACTGAAATCAGATCTTTTTTCATCACTTTGTCGTGGTTTGGCTTCTTAGCTCTCTCGTCAGACCCTCAGTTGCCTCCCAATGGCGCAATGGTCACATGACAGTGGTCATCCCTAGTCACGACTGAGACTGATTGACAGGTTTTTCAACACTGAATAAGATCTGGTCCTCAGTTGTCCAGCAAAACTCAGTATTTTAAAAGTAAGAGTTGAATAATAACTTTTAAGTTATATGTATTTAATACATTTATTCATGTGCAACAGCAGACAGTCAGTGTCAGCCTTCATGCTCTCAGTGCTTCAGGCCTGAAAGTACTGGTTCAGTACATCGTGTAACTGTACCAGTAGTACCAGTACCATGCCTTACCAGTATTAGTTACCATTAGTATTTGTTCTTCAGTCCATTCTTCAGGTCCAGGTACAGCTGTGTGACACACCAGCTGTACCTGCTGTGATGCATTCAATGCACTCTGTACAGTTGGTGTTGGTTTTTACACTATGTAAAAGTCTTTTTCTAACTTTGTCATTTGTACTTTTTCACTGTAATGTCTTTTTGCTGTTTCACGCTGTAAAATGAACAAGCTTTACATGTAAATAATGACTGAGCAGGTTGTTAACATGCCCGGTTTTGAATAAATTCTTTTCTCCTGTAATTTAGTCCAGGTTTACTGTGTTATATCTTAATACATTTATTTTCCAGTTGTAGCAGCAATGTTTGTTCAATCCAATTTTATTTATCAAATTAAACCAATATGGCTCCTACACCAGTCTTACAGTCATGTGGGTAAAAAACATGCCACAGACTCAGGTACTGTCACCAAAATCACTGACTATGACAAAATAATCAGCGCACAATCATGTAAATTGAAGAACAAATAAAAAATAACACAAAATACGCGTGGTCTGTCATTAAACAGGGTATTTTTTAAAATTAATTAACTACTTATTTACCAAAACACAAATGACATCTAGTTATCATCAGCTGACACCCGGTTACCAACAGGTAGGAGTCAGAGTAGGAAAGGTCTCAGTGTAGAAGGGTGCGTAGGAAAGGAGGGGAGGTATTGGGATGCGGCCCTTCGGGTAAACAAGCTAAACTTTGGTCGCTGGTCATATAAGTCCGATATAGGGCTTACAAACGAGATAAAGCATCAAAGCAGGGGATGGGGAACGTGGAGAGCTAACAAATCAGTGTCCCGGACGTACTCGGAATAGCAGAACCGGATCAAACCGGAAAACATCGACTCTTTTTTGATGTTCATATCACAGAGACTGAACAAAGTTCCTGCTCTTAGCGGTTAGCTTTGTTAGCTTCGTTCGGTTGGCTGCCGGCTCATTTAACCCGTTTCAGCCTTTAGCTCGCTTCAGTGTCGAGAGTTACCGGAGTTTATACAGGCGCTTATATGTTATATATGTCATACATGTTACCAGTAACCGGGAGAGGACCAGTAGCGGTTAGCCGGTAGCTATTACACAACACATGAGAGTTAGAAGCTAACGAGAACTAGACGGTGCTAAATAACCGGAGCTAAACATCCGGCTGTTGTTAGTGTGAACGACGTAGCGTTAATGTCCAAACCGAACCCACAACAGTCTTTAAAGGACATATTGGAGACAGAAGACACAGACCGTTAATACGAACAGTCCCTCTGCACTCAGGTAAAAGTACTAATACACCGCAATAATACAGTACTATCAGTTTATGTCTGGACACAATTACACAACAATACACAACAACATCACTGGACTGACACAAGTCACTGTCAATCAATCGGACTAGATGTATTATGTCAGTTAAATGTAATAAAGTGCAATGGTTACTATGAGATGTGCTGGAGTACAAGTATAAAGATACTGAGAACTGACTGTACTGCAGGTCAGTACTGTAGTAGATGTAAAAGTTACTTTATCACCATAATTTTTGCTGAATGACTAATCGGTTAACAATGGATAATTAAATTTTTATTATGTTTCTTTGGTTTGGTGGAGAATTATCAATGAAAACATTGAAACCAATTGATAAATGACCATATCAATAATGATAAATCTTCCTGCAACAGGATGAAGATTCACTGACTCTCACCTGCGCAGCTGGAACCTCAAATTCAGAGGTCATGTCATTTCCGTGAGGACGACTGTGGTGTCCTCAGTGGACCATTTGGGACCAGGTTCAGTTTATTCCGTTAATTTCTGTTGTCTGATTTGTCACCTGTCACCTGGTGTTCGTCAGCATGCAGCTGACCTATCAGAAACTGAGACAGGGCTCCCGAGCCAGGAAGCTGGCAGCGGTGGTGCTTGCTGCCTACGCTGTCAAGAAACTGTCCCCATATGTCTGGAACAGGATACAAGTGAGGACACAAACACATATTCACACACACGTAAACAGAGATACCTTTAAGTAACATGGTGTGTTTGCATTGTGTTCAGAGAAGTGTTGTCAGTAAACAGCTTGTTGGAGCTAGTGTCCCTGTGGGTGTGGTCACTTCCTCTGACAACTCAGTGGAGAACCACAGAGAGAAGAAAAGTGACAGCAGGTGTGTGTTTGTCAGTCACCTTGTACGTTTACAGATTGGTTTTAAGTATTTGTTGCTGTAGGATAAAGTTAGTGAGACGGATGTCTCTGTTCGTGTGTCTGTCCTCAGGTCTCCAGCAGTGAACAGGGAGTTTGTCATCAGAGTGTCTCGGCTAATGAAGCTCTTGTTTCCACGGTTACTGTGTCCGGAGTTCGGTCTGTTGGCTCTACATTCTGTCACTCTGGTGTCCAGGACTTTCCTGTCCATCTATGTTGCTTCTCTTGACGGTCAGTCTCTGTCTGTCTCTTAATGTGTCCCATGAATCTGCATGAATTGAAGTGATGAAGTGTCTGCTGCTACAACTGGAAAAGAAATGTAAAGACATATGAAAGATATAACACAGTAAACCTGGACTAAATTACAGGAGAAAAGAGTTTATTCAAAACCTTGTCTGTCCACATTTGTCTTGTCAAAGGGTGTTAATCAATAGCACTGATATGTTTGCAGGCGCAATCGTGAGGTGTATCGTGCAGAAGGATCCACAGTCCTTTCTCCTGCAGCTGTCTAAGTGGCTTCTCGTCGCAGTCCCAGCAACTTTTATCAACAGTGCCATTAGATTCCTGGAGGGTCAGCTGGCTCTCAGCTTCAGGAGCCGATTGGTCAACCATGCCTACCAGCTGTACTTCACCAACCAGGTAACATACACACATAAAAACCTAGACGTAGAGTCGTAACATAGAGTCTCTCACTGGACACCATTCAGAAATGTCGAATAGGGTCATAATCTGGTTGATATTACCTGCTCTGTCTGTGTCGCTGCAGACTTACTATCGTGTCAGTAACATGGACGGCCGACTGTCCAATCCTGACCAGTCTCTCACTGAGGACATTGTTATGTTTTCTGCCTCCATCGCTCATCTTTACTCCAACCTGACTAAACCCATTCTGGATGTGGTTGTCACCTGCTACACCCTTTTGCGCACTGCACAATCAAAAGGTACATCTGTGCTCCATGACAAGTGTGTCTGTCAGTGCTCAAAAGCTTAAGGTTACTGTCACTTTCCTTCTTCAGGAGCAAATACCACATGGCCGTCAGTTATCGCTGGCCTGGTGGTGGCACTTACTGCCAAAGTCCTGCGTGCCTGCTCACCTCGATTTGGTAAACTGGTTGCTGAAGAGGCTAAGCGGAAAGGAGACCTGAGATACATGCACTCTCGTATTATAACCAACTCGGAGGAGATTGCATTCTATGGTGGACATAAGGTAAACAACCATGAGTGGGCTCAGGGCACCGCCAGGTGTACAACTAAAAATGTATCTGTGGTGTTGAGTCTGGGTGTGTTTGATTCGTAGGTGGAGATGGCCCAACTGCAGAGGTGCTACATGTCTCTGTCGTCCCAGATCCATCAGATCCTTCTGAAACGACTCTGGTATGTCATGTTGGAACAGTTCCTCATGAAGTATGTTTGGAGCGCCTCAGGCTTAGTGATGGTTGCTGTGCCAATCATCACTGCTACAGGATACTCCAAATACGGTAAGTACACAAATACACAGAGGGAACACACTATGTAAAGACATTTTAAGCCAGATGAATGGAGGTGGCTCTGTCTTCGGGTGCACGAAAACAGTAAATACATGATAATAAATGCTAAAATATTCTGATATGTAACCCTTGACCCCCCAGACTCTGAGGAAGTGAAACAGGCGGCCATGTTGATGAAGGAGGAGGAGCTGGTGAGTGAGAGGACGCAGGCGTTCACCACAGCAAGAAACCTCCTCAACGCTGCAGCCGATGCTGTGGAGCGAATCATGAGCTCATACAAGGAGGTCCTCGTCCCTTCTATTCTCTCCTTCTTCTCATTTCCCCTCCTTTCCTCTTCTACTCATCTTGTTGTCCCTTTCTTTTCTCCTCCCTTTCCTCTTGTCTCTGTTGCCTTGTGAAGATTACAGATGCTCACAATCTAGTCAGTTGGAAGCAGGTGTTGACCCGACTCTGACGTGTATCTAATTTTTCAGGTGACAGAGTTAGCTGGCTACACAGCTCGAGTCTCTGAGATGTTGGACGTGTTTGTTGATGTGAATCAGGGGGTCTACCGTCGCTCTGCAATCAGGGAGGAGGTGTTACCAAAAGGAGGAGTGCTGGTTCCACATGGTCACAGAGTCTGTGGTCGACTGGAGATCAGAGGTGTGTGCAGAATATAGCAGTAGCTCTATAACATCTTTTCTGATTTGGTATGTTCAATGTGGCCCCATCAGACCTGTCTCCAGTCCCAGATGATGGATGAGAGAAAGACATTGGGACAGAGGTGTATGACTCACCCAACTAAATGTCATTCCAGTCTAGGTCACCTTTAATCTGACACAGTCCAGTAGTACTTGGTCTAGTCTCTATAAGAATGTGTTTGAGTCTGTTGCTCTTCTACAAAACGGACGCTTGAAAAGACCTGCAAAAAGCCCATAATGTTCTACTAAAAACTATACACAAATACTCATCTTGTATTCATCTCATACTTTTGCATTCAATGATCATTTAGATGCGCATATTTCAAATACTATCACCTTGCTGTTTTCCATGTGCAGGTCAGGTGATAAGTGTAGAAACTGGCATTCGCTGCGAGAACCTGCCAATCATAACACCGACTGGAGATGTTGTTGTATCTGGTCTCAACATCCAGGTAACACACATACACAGTGTTGTCTGTCTGTAGTACAGTGCGTTATCTGTCTGATGTCTGCAGCGCAGTGTGGTGAAGTGTGTTATCTTGTGTTTTAGTGTGCCTGTCTGTTGCAGTTTGTGTTGTGACCACAGGATGTCACTGTTGACCCTCTCAGAGGAGATCACATCAGAACCTGATTTAATTTCATTAGCGTTTATAGAAACACAGTGTTTTTGTCTTTCTGTAGCAGTTACGTTATTTTGTCTGGTTCTTACAACCTTAAATTTTGAATGTGAACATGAGTTAAAGTAAATGTACGTTTTTAAAATGTAGAATTGTGATAGACATAGACAAGTCTAAAGGGAAATAAAGTGATTAAATTAGATAATGTAAATTGGTTTGGCTGGCAAACCTGAGTGCACAAAAGGTCATATCAAAAATTAAAAATATGCTATGTCTGATTGTCCTCACAACCATAGAGCTGAGCTACAACAATGTGCTTATGTGTGTCTGTGTATATTCGTGCAGACACACCATAAAGGGAGTGAATTACAGAGTGAAATTCTTGTGATAAACAGAGATGGAAATGTGGCGAAAGCGGATGAAGAAGGGGAACATTGATGGAAACAGAACCGCCTCTCTGTCGTCTGTTTCCCAGCCTTTGACCTTGCAGTTCTGACAGCTGCTCTGCTATTGGTCCTTTCTCTAAGAGTGTCATCACCCTCAGATTCTAAAGACTCAGAGTTTTATATCCTGTTCGTACCTGACATTAACAGCTGTTTTTTGTGATCCAATCATCATGAATCAATCACTAATACATGGGTATTAGTTCAGTTTACACTGGTCTTGTGTTGTCTGTCTCAAACATGTCCTCAATGTATGCTGGTTGTGTTCATGCCTGAGATGTTTTGCTGTGTCATCCATCAATTAGTCCTGGTTTCATTCGTATCTGTGGTGTCTTTCCCTGTATCTTAGGTGGACGAGGGGATGAATGTATTGATCACAGGTCCCAATGGTTGTGGGAAGAGCTCTCTTTTCAGAATCCTCAGTGGACTGTGGCCTGTTTATGGAGGAGTCCTGTACCGTCCAGAACCACAGCACATGTTCTACATCCCACAGAGGTAATACCACTACTACTTAAGGTATTGTCCACATATCTGGTGGTGATTTGAACACATCAATGAAGAGTGAATTCACACTGGGATCATGGTGTGTTTTAGGTCTAATTTGGGGTGATCAGGCCCCAGCTTGGTACTAAGCAGTGTTTTTGATTACCTTGTGATTCACAGTTGGCAGCAGCCCCTGTAATGTTCACATCTCAGGCTCCGGAACCATAATCACAGAAAATATTTTATATCCCACAATGGCAATACTGCAACACCTTCATGTCAAGAGAGTAGTACAGCTATTGTTAAGTAGCATTGTTTACTTCACAGGCCCTATATGTCAGAGGGGACTCTCAGGGACCAGGTGATCTATCCGGACACAGTGGAGGAAATGAATCAGAAAGGGGTCACTGATTCAGATCTGGAACACATTCTTCGGACTGTTCATCTGCTCTACATCCTGGACCGAGAGGAAGGTATGTGTCTGTGTGTGTCCGGAATACTGTACATAAGAGTTGATGTCAGTAGACCCCTGTACAGACTCTGTTTTGTGTTTGTGTGCGTCAGGCTGGCAGTCAGTCAGTGACTGGAAGGACGTTCTGTCTGGTGGAGAGAAGCAGAGGATGGGCATGGCTCGTATGTTCTATCACTGGTAAATATCCATATCACTGCTTCACTGAGTCACTGCATCAACAGTGTATTACAGAGTCTCTCTCTCTCTCTCTCCCTGTGGTTGGCTTGTCTCTCGCCCAGCCCTCGGTACGCTCTGTTGGATGAGTGTACGAGTGCTGTCAGCATCGATGTGGAGGGAAAAATCTTCCAGGCTGCAAAGGATGCTGGGATTGCCCTGTTGTCAATCACGCACAGGCCATCTCTGTGGTTAGTACATAAACACACACACAGAGTTTATATATTTGTAAGCACCGTGACCACAGAGATGTATCATAAATATGATAAAATCATAAAGTTGAAGTAGGAGTGATGTTTGCAGACATATTAATTAGTTAGTAGGTTGTGATGTTCATAATGAGATTTTAAATCACCAATTAAACTTATTTATATATATAAATTAAAAAATATATTTAATATAGCCCATATTCACAAATCACACTGGCCGTTTAAAATGTTGAAAGCAGTCATATGACATGAAAATGTCACAGATAAAAGCAGAGCAAGAGGGAGAAATGAGAAGCAAAATAGTGATTACAGCTGTGATATAGTGTTGTTGTGGTAATGATAATAGTTTGTATCTATTTGTAGCCTTACTCCATTGCCATGTGTCACCACAATCAATCAAACAGTATGGCCCCCAGCAAGCTAAACCCATAGCAGCATAACTGGAGTGTGGTGTCACAGGACATGAGCGTGAGAGCTGAAGACTGGTACTGTACTTTCAGAAACAATCAGACCATTCAGGTGATGCAGTCTTTTTGTGCCCTGTAGGGGGCAGCGAAGATCCGCCCTGCTCTCAACAGCACCTGTGAAGTTTCTCTGTCATTCAGGTCTTCAGGAGCTTTTCCTCATAGGCCACTGGGCATGATCTAGTTTCTAGAAGGTGTTTGTTTCATCCTAGAGGCTTTTTCAGTTTTAACTGAAAAGAAGCTTTAGGCATTAAACCTCTGTCGGTTATGCAATGGCGCGGCCACACCCTCATCATCCTCTTCTCTCCATCTAATAGGAAATACCACTCTCATCTGCTACAGTTTGATGGAGAAGGAGGATGGAAGTTTGAACCTCTGGATGCCTCCACTCGTCTCTCTTTACAGGTATGTAAATCAAAACACCTTCAGACCTGTGACACAGGTACTGTTGACAGTCATCTATTACAGTCTCTATTGACTGTTCGGTCTGGTTGGGACGTGCAAGAAGCTGTGGTCAGTAAATGAAGTAAATTCAGTGTGATTAGAAGGCCTTAGAGTTGTGTGACATCTGATGATTACATGAACTTGTTGTGAAATTAAACTCAAAAACTTGTTTTGCTTGGCCTGTGGGTGTTGCTACATAGTTAAACACACACATACACACACGCAGTTTCTGACCCTCTGACAGTTGCTTCTGCAGATGCTTTGGTTACCAGGGTAACCATCAGCTACACAACAACATGCCTCAGGCATACATGATATGCATGTTTGTGTGTGTGTTTAAGGTTTAAGTGTGGAGAGAGGAAAGTGAGAGTGTCCAATCAGCTGTCTCTGGTCTCTAACCTTTGGTTTCTGGTCTCTTTCGTCTCAGCTCTTTCTTTTCTCTACCCTTTGGTCTTCCTTGTCTCTATCCTCTGTCGTCTGGACTCCAATCTGTGGTTTCTCCCTCTCCTCAGGTCTTTGTAGTCTCTAACCTCTGGTTTGTGGTCTTTGTCAGGAGGAGAAGCAGCGTCTGGAGAACCAGCTGTCTGGGATTCCTAAGATGCAGCAGAGACTGACAGAGCTGTGTGTCCTGCTGGGGGAAAGAGAAGGTGAGGCTGAGGGAGAGGAGGAGGAGTGAAAAGGTGAAGAGGAGTTGCTCTCCTGAGTTTATACTCCGCGAGTAAGAAATGTGCTGTTTTACTGGTAACCACGGAAACACACTCAGCAAGACAATCATGTGACTGAACTGATCTGGTCTGTACTGTTCGGGACAGTGGATGAAAATAATTAATCAATTATTCATTAACTGATCATCATGAACTAGCTCAAAGCTCATATTTTTAAAAATTTTATATAAAAATCTCATAAACATGTAGTACCTTATCAGATTGCTGTCTGATTGATGTGTTTTAGATAATATTTCAACAATGCAATGACAATGACCAGCAGAGATACTGGTGTGCCAGCAACATCGGTGTCATCCAAGCAGGTGACTTCTGCAGCTGGACTGATGGTGGTCAGGTAGCAGTCATGCCTGACATCAGACTCATTCTTTAGCAGCAGTGTTATTTAGTAGTTTGAATGTCATTCTTATATTTTTCTTGTTTGCATCACAGAGAAGCACAGTGATTATGATTAGGAGTTTGTGCCACATGTTGCCTTACATTCACTGTGTCTAATATATCTCTGTCTCTACATTTCGTCTGTTACAAACCACTGAAAATGCTGTCTGTGATTATGCAGCACGTTGGTGTGGAATTGAGGAAAACCTCACTAAATACTGTTTTTAACATAAGCAAAAGTATTTTTTTCAATTATAATTAATCAGTAATTGACCATCAACATTAACAAGGCTGTAAGCCACACCCCTGGCCATTTGCACCCACGGACTGGGCTTAGTTGGTCTGGTCTGATCTGTTAACCCCTGCTCTGGTTTAGTCTGAATTGGCTTGCATCGGACTGATTTGGGCTGGTCTTGTTTGGCGTGGGCTTGAGAGCATGTTATGTTCACTTTTAATGTGAGTAGCACTGTCAGCAACTTTCAGAAACATAGGGTCAGTCAGGACTCAAATAATGTGAGGTCAGGTTGAGGTAACTTGACCCACTGCGGATGATTTTTAATATGTGCAATGTTTAATCTTTTATGTCTGTACTGAAGCTGGTTGATCTGATAGAAACTATATCATATATTGTTATTATGATAATCAGATTTTTTTAAATCAGTAGACAAGAGCAAAGAATTGGATGTAGTTGTTGTCTGACAATGATGAAGATGGAGATGAAAACATTGTGAACTTTATTTAGGAGAAAATAAATTATAATAATAAAAGTCTGGTTGTGTGTTGTGTGTTTCAAATAAAGTGTGGTCATTAAGAGTGACATTGTTGTAATAAAGAGTGACATTGTTGTAAATACATCACAATAACAGGTTGATAAAGACGGGGACTGCATCGTGTCCAGTTCTTTGTTTTTGTACCAGTATCATCTGCTTATTGATCATTTTTATTTTAAACATTTTAATCACGTGCCCTAGTCAATAGTCAGGGTATGGATGATTGACACGCGGGACCGCTGCAGCTGTTGCTGGTTCTGTTCTCGCAGAGGTACCCGGCCCTCGTGCCTCTGCCGAGAAGCGTCAGGAAAGCCTCCCGGCGCCGCACGGAGCGGGGCGGGGTCTTAGTCGGACCTGTTGTGTGTGTGTGTGTGTGCCGCTGCGGTTTGCTCGGGTTTGCGTCTCCGCCGGACGGTGCTGGTTCGTGGAAGTTTGTCGGGGCGGGTGGAGCAGTGACGGACCGCGGAGCAGCCTTTCCGGCTCAGGTGAGTGTGACCCGGGTCTCCCCGTCCGAACACGACCGAGCTGTAGCTGCTGCAGGAAGGAGCGTGTCGAGTCAGGCGTGTCTGTCAACCGAACGCCAGACTCCGTTCAGAAAAATTGACATTTAAAAAAAGTTTATCTGCGTCTATTTTACCGCAAACCTTTACGTTGTGCCTAAATGTACTTTTTAGGAGGTCGAGGACAGAGACTTCAATTTGGCTCTGTTGGTGTAACTCGGCTGTTCCTGTGGTTTATTTCCCACAGCAGTTTAAACACTGACCGGCAGAGGCTGGAAAACAGCGGCTTTAAAAATAAGCGTTTGTGTAACGGGGTCTGGGTTGAGTCTCAGGGAGAAACCACTTGAATCAGTGTTACTTCTGAAATGTTTAATCTTTAATGTGTGTCTGCTGGACCAGCCTGTCCTGACACGGCACGGCTCAGCCCGCAGCCGCATACTGAATAGCTGACATTCCTGCACACACACACGCACGAGCACCGTCTCTGTCCCTTTATCTCTACTGTAGTATGTTTGTGATAGACGTGATCTAAGTCGCCGCTGCTGATGTTATATAAAGGAAGTCTGAATCACGTGACTCTGAACAAAAACAACACAGACAATAACTAACCCCCCCAACACACACACATACCCCATACACAAACACAGGAAGTTTCCTCGGACACACTCATTCTGGATCTGTGACTGTCTGCTTGTCTTAGTCTGGCTTTTTTTGTTATTTGTATGTATTAATTAGAATGCATTAATTGATTAGTTAATTGACCCCCACACACACACACACACACACACACACACACACACACACACACATACGTGCACACACACTCCAGGTCCTGGTTTTCAAGGTCTTAAAACTAGAGTTGGGATCTGCTGTGAGACCTGATCTGTGTTTGACAGGGGCCCAGCTGCTGATTTTGGTCTTGGTGGCCCCGAGGCAGGTTTACGTGACACTGCTGACCAGCGAGGATGCAGACTGTTACAACACATGATTGTGTCATGTTGTTTTATTATCATTTGTATACACTGATACTCTTTGAGTTGTTTATTGGGAATCAGAGATGTTTTTTAAGACATTGTCCGAACAGGGTCAGTTTATTTATTTTATTTTTTTATTTTCATCATTTGTTTTCTTTTGGTGGGTTCGTTGTGCTTTGTGTTGTCAGTTAGTAGGTTGTCCTTAAGGACACAGTCACACTAATATTAGTGTGGATGTGTGTCCCAGTGACCAACTCTGAATGTGTCCTCAGTGTGTTCACACCTGAGATGATACATGTTAATACCATGTATGAACCTGACCTGGTAATCAGACTATTTTCCTAAAAATAAGAAGATGGTTTTAAAGAATGTTCAGACTTATTAAAATAAGTTACAGTGTTAAACATTTTAGATGTTTTTATTAAAGGTTTTCTGAATGTAATGTGGTAAGAAGTCAGTCTGATTGTACGTGACCCACAGGTCATGTGACCTGTATGAGGCAGCATCAGCAGTGACATCACCATCGTCATCACCCGTGTGATGAACATGATTTAACTCAAACATCCATTTGACTAATCTAAAGGATTTAGTCTGAGTCCAGGTTCAGAGTCAGATTAATGTTTCTGCTTAAACACTTTTAATCCACACACACACACACACACACACACACACACACACACACACACACACACACACACAAACACACACAAACAAACACACACACACAGAGTGTAATGTGCTGTAATCTGCAGGTTTAGTTTTGGACTGAACTGGACTCACACAAGTATGCAGATAGGTTGTCTCACTCGGTCTGTTAATTAGGGTGGTGACTAATGTGGATTATATCCAGGGACACGGGGACATCTCGCTCAGGGAGAACTTAGTTAGAACTGTTAGGATACAACCAGAACCAGAAGCAGATACAGAATCAGAGCCTAAACCAGTGTGTACACACAGTGTGTGTCTGATTAGCAGTCCGTTTCTGATAAAATCTGTCAGACCATCTGTTTAACTCAACTTTGTGTGTGTGTGTGTGTGTGTGTGTGTGTGTGTGTGTGTGTGTGTGTGTGTGTGTGTGGTCCTTACATCCTGGTTGAAATCAGGTTTAAGTTATTGTGTGCATGTGTGGTGAGGGTGTATTGGTCCTCACAGCTAGTAAGTCCAGTCTACAGTATGTGTGTGTGAGTCATCTGTTCTACAGATGAAAGAGTTGCTGGTTTGATTCCTCAGGGACTCTGAGCCAGAGGCACACACACGTACACACGCCAGAGAGTGTGTGTGTTCCAGTGTGGGTCTGCTGTTGCGTGTTTATATCTTGATGAAACACCTTTTGATGATGAGTTTAGTTGTTCCAACAGAGTGAGACCTCTTTTCTGATAAACTATCCCCTGATCTAGGTGAAAATAGATAATCATCAATATTTTGGTCAAAACAAGGATCTGACTTAATGTCCACAGTTGGTCACTAGTAGAACACAATTAATGGTGACATCTCTGGAATATTGGATGTTGTGATACTGTCTTTGTTGGGTACTGATTACACCTTTATCCACAATCCAGGACACTTAGAGCAGATACAGGATCAAGGACAGAGAAGAGCCAGGAGCCAGGACACCTAGTTTCAGATGGACAATGACTAAAGGGCAAGGAATTTACCCCTAAAGATGAGGGGGGAGGTTCGTTGTTGATCCCAGATTAGGGTGTGGCCTCAGATTAGAGACACTCATACTGGTGCATGAATGAAGCATGCTTGATCACACCAACTGCTGAACATCCCCCTCTGCACACACACACACACACACACACACACACACACACACACACACACTGCATGCTCCCCCGTGTGAGATCATACACACTGAATATGTGAAGCTGGAGGTGATTTTAATAAACCATCAGGAAGACGATGCGCACACACAGGAACAATACTGCAGTATTAATATCTTCCAAAATCAGTAAACGTCATAATAGTGCAGTATTAAAATATCCCGTAATGAATAACGTAACAACACTCCAACCATCCATCCATCCATTATCAACCACTTAATCATAGAGGGTCACAGGGGGATATTTTTCATTATTGGTGTATAGAACTAAAAAATACTTAATTTTGGTTTTGGTTCATGACCTGTAAGTGGAAGACCTTTTCATTTTGAACATAATTATGAGAATTTATAGTTTTTCGTAGTATTTTCTCAGTTAAATGTTTATGAAAACAAATATTTTTTTTAAATGACCATTTAATAAATTAGTTTCTATGCAATTTGGTGATGACTTCAGCAATCAGCAAGCTTCAGTTATCTTTACTGTTAAATACACGCAGTACAAAACCATAGAGTAACTGAAGCACTTAGTTCTCAAGAAAATGCACTTAGTGTCGTACACTGTGTTTTACTAATGTAGCGTCAATGAAGCTTAGACACTGACACATTAATAACAGACTGCTCGTGTGTGTCTGTCTAGCTGTATCTTTGTGTATTTGTGGTGTGTATCTTTGTGTGTGTGTGTGTGTGTGTCTCATTTTGTGTGTCCTGCTGTTTGTAATGAAAGAGGAAGCTTTAAAATTAGCTGTATTTAGTGTCGCTAAGTTTTCATTTTCTCTCCTGGTACGACCTCTTCCTTCCTTCCTTCCTTCCTTCCTACTCTCTCTCTCTCTCTCCCCTTTGTGTCTGTGTCTTCTAATTGGAAACTGTGAATCATAGATGTTATTGAGTCTGATCTGTCTGACCAGTACTAAGACTGTCTCCATGAGCCCCGCAGTGATTACAGACGTGCACGATATATA
>JAFBJQ010000210.1:0-40000 GCA_016785345.1 Trinectes maculatus | reverse complement strand
AACGTTTCCTCCCAATTACCGTGTGTCACCTTTCACCTCCTCCCTTCCCCCTCCATTCATTACTCCACCTGGTTGGTTCGTCTCTTTACAAGCTGCTTTTCACGCTCTCTAGCCCTCACCCCTCCATCAGACCCTTCCCTCCGCCTCCTCCTACTCCTCCCCCCAGTCTCTTCACTTGTCCTTCGTCTTTTGTTTCTGCTTGAAAAGCTCACATATCGGATAAACACACACACACCACACCCTAAAATGTTACGATTTATAATAAACTGCTATAAATTATATTAAAGTGTTTTATATTTTAAGAATTTTTACTGCATTAAATTTGCACCCAATGTACCTAACTGCCTAACTCCCTAATCCTTTTTTAAACAAATCTAGAAATAACTTTTGTTTATTTCAACTCAATTCACTCATCAGGTTTTTATAGTCAGAACAGGGTTTATCTTAGATGGTCACTCTCAGATTGGGTTGATTTAGGTTTATTTTAATGGAACAGATCAGATTGATCCAGGCTTGACCAAGTATTAGACAGAGGTTATTACACCTCATGATCTGAGCTGGTGTGAGAGACTGTGTTAATGTTGAACAGGAAAGGCCCCATAAAGAAGCCCTGAGGAACTCCACGTGTCTGTACATACTCTGTAACTGGTTGTAGACGTAAAAAGTGGATCTTGTATTTTTAAACATTTCAGTGCTGTAATAGAAAGTCCCAGGATATTTCATTCACTAACATGTTGAATTGACTGCGTTGGATGCAGAACCAACATCCTGAATGTTACTGAGAGTTTCTGCCACTGTCTCTTTTTATTTTGATTATACTGACCAGACACTCAGTGTTGTGTTTGATGTCCTCACTAAAAGACATCAGAACAGATGTTCAGGGCTAAAATGTTCGTTTTTTTTCATCTCACTGAAACTGACAATCTCATGTAAGGAGGAAGGTTTCAGATGTTCTGTTATGGCCTCCATGTTTTTCTGATTTATTACAGGGTGTGGACACACCTTCCGTGCTGAAGACACATGATTGCTTATCTTATAATGAGGTTGTGAGCAAGCTAAATATGGTCAACACACACCAAAGACAATACAGTCACTTGAGCAGGAAGTTCATCAGTGTTTAGATGCAAGCTGCTTTTGTTATTCTTATTATAAGTATTGTTCTTGTGTCTGAGGAATGACGACCTGTGATTGGTCAGATCGACTTAATGCAGAAATCTAAAAACACATCACAGAAACACTATTTATGTCCGGTGCCCCACCAGCTGTCCACACATACACACAAATCGTTTGACTTCAGGCTGTGTGTGTGTGAGTGTCTTCTTTTTGTGAATTTGATTGATGTGTGTGCGTGTGTGTGTTTGTGTGTGTGTGTGTGTGTGTGTGTGTGCAGTGGTCCATGTGACCCTCGGCGTGTGTGATTAATATTACATGAGGCCCCTGATGAGAGCTGGACAAACACTCCCAGCTGAGCTCTGACACACACACATACGCACGTGCACACACAGACACACACACACACACATGAATGAATGCATGAACGTATTGTCACCCACGTGTTTTACGAGCAGTGTGTTGTATCACAGATAAGATGATGTTGATAACACACACACACACTTTTCATGCTGTCTTCACATCACATTAAACACTCTGTAGTTGCCATGACAACCTGAACACTTTTATGATCCTCACCTGCTGTGACCTGTCAACTGTAAACCAATCACATGATAGGTATCAGACACTAGACCTCACCTGAGTAGAGATGCTGAGTACAGACAGAGTCTCACTGCGGTTTGTTTTTAGCGGCCTCTAAACAAACAGATCAGTATGGATTAGTAATATTAGTAATATTTAAGACAAATGAGAAGAAGCAGGAGTAGTGAACAGTCACAAACTTCTTCATCCTGCTGTTTGGTGACTATGAAAACTCTTTGAATATTGAGCAGCTGTTTCCCATCATGCAGCAGGCTCACAGTGGGATTATTGAACCACCCACAGCAGCAGCTGATGGAGGAGAATCAAAGCAGCAGACCAGCTGCGGGACGACACTCAGGAACCCCCGAAGATCTGTGACTCCCACCAGCTTAAAGCAACAACAGCAAACTATGCCTGTCATGGTCTTTGTTGCTGACTCCAGAACAGCTTTATGGGTCAAGGTCATTACTGGTCCTCATTTTATTCCACATTTTAACTACAGAGGCCTTAACTACGGAACTGATACACACTGTGTTGGAAAAGCCACATTAAAGGGACATTTCAACATGGAAAGTGCTGACCGGGATTAGCATTTCCTATGTTGTTCCTAGTGAGTCTGGACAAGTTGAACTAGAGTTGCGCTGTAGTTCATTTTAATGTGAAGCAGATAATAATCTGACTGTAACTGTTGTGCAGGTACAGTTACAGTCAGATTATATTATTGTACATTGTCAGTAGCTGTGAACCAGGTGGAGGTTCTGATGGAGGCTGGTTAGATTCCTGTGTTACAGTCCATTAGTCGGTGGGTGTGAAAAAAACAGTCATTTACTGCCTCTCTCCGACACTCCTGCTCCCTACCTCCCTCCCTCCCTCTCTCTCTCGCTTTCTCTCAAACTTCACGCCTAAAACCTCTCATTAAATATTAATGAGTCTGGACCCGCCCACCTTAGTGTGTGTGCAGATAAACCACACCCTCCTCAAATCCCACTGAGACCCTTTCTCAGTCTGAATATTTCCTACCCTCTCTC
The DNA here is from genome assembly GCA_016785345.1 of Trinectes maculatus. Taxonomy (NCBI): domain Eukaryota; kingdom Metazoa; phylum Chordata; class Actinopteri; order Pleuronectiformes; family Achiridae; genus Trinectes; species Trinectes maculatus. The sequence goes on along the minus strand of JAFBJQ010000210.1, from coordinate 37,280 downwards.
TCTCCCTCAGAACAATGTGTCGTTCTTAATAATGGGATTACGGCCATCCAGCCGGCTGCTCGCTCGCCCACCCTCCCTCTCCCTCTCTTTCTCCATCTGTGTGTCAGTGGTCGCCGGCCCCTCTCTCTCGCCCGGTGTGCGTGCTCCCTCAGTTTTTGTTGTCTGTTTATTGGAGGTATGAAAGAAAGACGGACTGTCTCCTGAAGGAAGTAAGTGTCTCTCCACCTCTCTCTCTGTCTCCCCTTTTTAATATACTGTGCCCCCTCCCCCTTTGATTGACAGCTGACGTTGCCTAATTGCACTGTGATTAATTAGTGGAGCAGGAGTCAGATGTGTGGTAGAGCGGTATAGACGGACTCTCTCCCACACAGTTAATAAGTTCTCTCAGCAGCACAGAAATCTGTCTCACGGTTTGTTTCACTGTCTCATTGTCTCGCTGTCTGTTTCAACACATTTCACTGTTTCCTTGTTTGTTTCAATTGATCTGACAGTTTGTTTCACTGTGCTTCGCTCTTAGTTCCTGTGCTTTTTACCGTTTTTTGTGTTTCACTGTTTGTGTCACGTTCATAGTTTGTTCATTTTGTTGTTTCACAGGTGTGATTTAGTGTTTTGATCTGACAGATGAACCACTCCATCTTTGTGATGCTTCATATTTTTATAGCTTGTGAATCAGTGTGTAGGTCTCTGATTGTATCTCCAGTTTCCCCAGCGAGGTCCTTGAGATGAGATATGTGTTGATGGCAAAGATGCTCAACTTCAAGTGTTATGTGAAACAAACCACACACAGTATCATCTAACAAACCATCTGGTTTTACAGTATTACAGGGTTGTTAGTGTCGTTTAGTCTGTGCTGTTTATTGGAGGCATGAAAAGGAAAAATGTCAGGAAAAGCACATACTCAGGGAAAGTGCACATGTATGAAAGGTCATCACTTGTAAATGAACTGAATTAGTTACTCTGGTTGTTCTGGTCTGTGCCCCTTGGACTCAGGACATTTTCAGAACCAGAAACAAAATGGTATTTTAGTGTACAGTATGTGTGTGTATGTGTGTGTGTGTGTGTGTACCGTATGTTCCTGAGTGAGGTGCTGCTGTCATTGCAAAGGTGTGAAGCTGCTGCTGTGCACAAACACAATTTTGTCACTGATAAACCCTCAGCGTGTTCCTGTGGTGTGACACATTCTGCAGTTGCAGCACTGCTCCTGCATCGATCTGATGTGGCTCTATGTGTCTCTGGAGACACGGAGACTTATACCGACACTGACTCAGCTGTAATCTGCTGGCAGCAGAGAAACCGTTCTGGGTTAGATGTGTCTGTTGGGATTCGTGTTGTTGGTGTGGCCTCTGGTCCGGTTAGCAGCTCCCAGACGAGTCTAAACCTAGAGTCAACATCTGGATTCAGAGAGGTGGGTTTGGTAGTAGAGCTTCATATATCAGGTCATTGAGACATACCAAACTAATCAGACTCCATAAACGTTCTGCTCCAGTGAAATGCAACATGCATCCGTTTCTTCAACCATGATTAATTGTTTAATATAAATTATGTAATGTGTCCCTCTGTCCCTCTGTCTCGCTGCAGTATCGTCTCAGGGTGTTGTCCCCACACGTGCTGTCATCAGCAGAATATAAGTGATGAACATGTAGAACACATGGATCCTTATTCAAATGCTTTCTGCACAATTTGTTTTTTTTAATCTGCTGTGAATGAAACAGTTAATTGTACCGCCCCCCCACCCACGGTCCATAATGTTACAGTATTTCTGTGGTTAATTACCCCCCCACACACCGTCCACCCCCTCCTCCTCAAAGCTTTGTTTTAATCTTGTGAAAATTCTGCTCTCATAAACACATTATGGAGCTGGTTCACGGCTGTTAACTACAAAGAGGAGAGACAGGGTGGGGCAGCCGGCAGCAGACACGGGGCTGTAAACCACGCAGGTTTGGTTTTAATGAAACTGCGCCTCTTCCTCTTTCTCCTCCTGCGTCTCCACAACCCTCTGTTATGCTGGGATGCAGACAATTGAATATCCGCGCCCTCTCCTCCGTGACCGTGACTCTGTAATCGGTGCCGTTTTCTCATTGAAATTGCTGAGGTGTCACCCTCATCCTCACACCAGATCACCTCCACTTAGTGATAATGTGCAGAGGTAATTTTCCTGCTAGATTTGTGTTCTCAGTTTTTCTGTGTTTCCATCCAGCTGTTGTCTTTGACTTGCCTCTGTGTTTGTTGTCATGACAACCGAACGAAGACCAAAACGTGATTTAATGGAGGGTGTTGGTGTAGCAGCCCAGGAGTTATTACCAGCAGCTTCAGTTATGAGCTCTGAACATATGATGTATGATTATTGGATCACGTTGCTCCAGGCGAGAGTCTCTGTAAACTGGTCCCAGTTCAGGGTTTAGTCAAAACACCCAGAGTTCATTTCACTCAACGCGGGAAACAAAACGAGCGCAGCAACGCCAGACCTCGAGCAGGAGGATGTGACAGCGGTGGAAAAGCTCGCTGTGATCTGTTTTATTTAGATCAGATCGACAGCGTTTTCACTCCATATTCTTGTAATATCTGATAATAATCAAACATCAATTAACAGGGCTGACTGAAGGTCATGAACCCTCTCTCCTACTGGTTGGCTTGAGAATCAAGGTGAAGCATCATGTGGACTTAAATCCTGACAGTAGAAATTGGTTCTGGACAACTGGAACTTTGATACCAGAATAACATAGCTGGAAAAAGGTGCGTTTGATTCAGTGAGGCGTGTCTCGGATGGTGAGGTTTGTTTGATTCAGTGAGGTAGTCACACACTGTGAGTGTGTGTGTGAGTGTGGAGGAGGTAAACCTTGTCATCTCCCACTGATCAAAAACACTTGTACACTTGGCTAATTGGAGAGGAGGCAGAAGTGATAATATATTCGCACACACACATTTACACACTCAGAGGGATGTGTGTGTTTTAGGGGAAAAAAAAGCGTGAGCAGGCAGAGAGAGGTGATGGGCTTTAATGATATTGATGCTAATTCCAACACGCCAAGAGAGACCCCGCATGTGTGAGTGCGCTAGTGTGTGTGTATGTGTATTTGTGTATGTGATAGTCTTTGACTATCAAAGTCTCAGAGTTATTAATATTTTATGTTTGCAGTGATCAGTATTCAGTTTGTGGAGGTTTGGCTCAGATCAGCCTGCAGCTGCTGCAGAGTGCTCTGCAGAAAAACACAGCAGAGGCAGTTACAGTAGAGTACAGTAACGCTGTGGTAGAAGAAAGTAGAGCCAGTGAGTGCACATTAGTAAATGTTCCGTTGTTTAACAGCAGAGAGCAGCTCCATGGGCACATTCAGCTTTACAGTGCTGGCATGATATCAGTAAAGCACAGTAAGAGAAATCTTGCTTCACCGAATAGAAACTCATCAGTGTAGATTTAGCTTCATGTACCCTAATGAAGCAATACATCAGGTTTTACTCTAAAAAGACAATAACGTCTTATGTTGGATTTGCAGATGTGATGATGGGAGGCGTGTGTTGGAATGATGTGGGTTGCAAATATTATTTATAGACAGTATCTACAGCACATATATATAGAGTTGTGCTCAGTATATGACACTGACTCAAGTGGAAAAGTGTTAAACCGCATGAACAGACGGGAAGTTGAACAACACGGTACTGTGGTTTGGACTGTCAGGGTGACATCATCATAAAGTGACTGTGACGGCGACGGTTCATTGGGGGGACATAAAATGGCATATGCATTAAAACAACACAAGCAACCATGCACATGTCATCACAGAGGTCAAAGGCTGAATGCGATGCCTTCACTGCCTCTGATATTTTTAGGCATAAGCTTTTATTTCCTGCTGTTATTATTCCACTGTGAGTCACTTATTCTTATTTTGTGTCCTGGATTGAATTGAGACGAATCTGTAATTCTTCTCCTTATTATCTGATTCCCCTTTGTCTGTTAACATGTCCTGTCAGTACAAACAGGATTGAATCCAGATTAGAGGCAGAGGCAGGAATAGCAGCTGTGTGGCTGTTTAAAAGCCTCAGATCCTCGGTCTTCTGTCTAAGAAGAAAAGAGGAATTAGCTACATCCAACTCAGACAGGATCAGAAGTCCTGCTGGTGCAGAAACTAGTTCAGACAAAGAGGATGATATAATTATAGAATAATAACACTCACAGTATTAGCATCTTCCCAGGATGATCAGTTCTGGTTCTGGATGACTTGATCTGACTTGGTACAGGTGGGACCCTCAACAACCTCAAATGAACTTTGTTTTGGGACATGACTGTGGAAGTGTGCTGCGTCACCAAGGCGACAAATTAACTTCCCATGGGGATAATGATGATGATGATGAAGGTGCGTGTAGAGTTAAATCTGTGACTCTCTCTCTCTCTCGCTCTCTCTCTCTCACACACGCACACACACACACACACACACACCCACACACACACAGGAACGCCTTTTGGGGAAATTACCTATTGTGTGACAACATTCACAGAGACACACACACACTCATTAAATCCCACTGAGGTGTGTGCTTGTGTGTGTTTCTGTGCATATGTGTGTGTCATAACTGTCACACACAAACACTGGATGATATCAAACTGTCCTCATTTCTTAGCACACTGAGAAATATTCATGAGCTCACCGGGGGAGTCTTTGTGTGTGAGTGTGTGTGTGAATAATAAGAAATCTGAACACACAACAAACCTGAAGCAGAAAAAAAATAAATGAAAGACAAATAGAGAAAAAGAGGAGTATTTTGTATATTACTGTGTAGTCCTGACAGTATCTGAATGTCACAGTGCTGCTGCCCCTGTCTACTCTGTAGTACTCTCAGTGACTGTATCATAGAGAGTTGCTGTTTGTGTGTACTCTGTAGTACTACAGTACTAGACTTTCACACAGTACAGTATGGTCAGTTGTGTCACATCAAACTATGCGGGGTGGCCCTCTTTTCTAGTCCGGGTAGGGTTTAGGTGTGGGATCCAGGTCTGGGACCAGATCAGTTTGAAGTGAACTGGCTCTGCTGAGGTCAGTCTGCAGCTTCCTGGATCTGATGTTCGACAGCGAAAGTAGGACAATGTGAACACACAAATACATGGCGAGAGGAAACAAAGGGAGGAAACACACACACACACACACACGCGCGCGCACACACACACACACACACACACACACACACACACACACGCGCACACACACACACACACACACACACACACACACACACACAGAGCTGAATGTGTGTTGGATTGTTTCATCTCTTTGAAGGCTGAGTGTGAGAGTCAGCAGCAAACCACAGAGATAATATAAGGGTGGAGGGTTCGTGCGTGTGTGTGTGTGTGTGTGTGCGTGCGCGTGTGCATGTGTGTGTTTGTGCCTGAGGTAAGGCAGCCTGTAATCATCACCTCCATGAGTTGAAAGCAGCCTGTCCCTCATTTACATATGGTGGTGGTGGTGGGGAGGTGGGTGAGGAGAGGTCCAATGAGAAAAATTAAAAGAGAGAGAGGGAGGGAGTGATGGAGGGAAGAGCTGGGAGGAGGTGTGAGGTACAAACTGCAGCGTTTACCAGAGTAAACTGCAAACACCTGCAGCATCCGTCTCGTTACCATGGTGATCTGCAGGTTAACACACCTTATAGCCAAGGTACCAGTAGAGATTCTGACTGGTGGCAGCATAGTTTTTGTTAAAGAGTTTCCAGGGATCATGGAAGAAATGGTTCTGCGGTTGGAGGAGTTGACTCCCAGATGTTCCAGGTGTCCTCGTCTTGGGTTTTCAGGAAACCGAGACGAGGCTACGATTGTCCTTTATCCTCCTTACTGTCTTAACCCTTTAAACACTCTGCAGTCGTGGGCACTGAATTACATGTTCTCATGTACACACACACAAACACACACACTGGGTGTGGCTCATTCATCCACAGAATCTTTTCAGTGTGAAAGAAAAAAAAACACCTTGATAGCGTTGTGGATGGGGTGTAGGCCAAGAGGGAGGGAGAGGAAGTAAGCGAGAAGGAGTTTAGGGGGTAGGGGGTGGGGGGCAGCGAGGCAGGGACTCGTCTGAAGATCAAACATGAATTTATTTTCTCATTTTCAGTCTCTGGGTCTTTTTCTTCTTTCTGACTAAAATGCTTCATCGCCTCCAGCTCTCTCAAGAACTCTGCATTCTTTTTTACCTCTCTTTACCCTTCTCTCTCTTTACCCCACCATGTATCCCTCGCTTGCTCTCGTTCTCCTGTCCTCCTCTTAACCTCTCTCTCTCTCTCTCTCTCTCTCTCTCTCTTTCTCTCTTTCTTCAAACTTTAACTCTCATTTACTTTCTGACAACTCACTCTGTTCAGCTGCATGAATTATAGATTAAGCTCTCCCTAAAACTCCCCCACCACCACCAGCAGCACCAGGCAGAAGGAGGAAGTTATTAACATACACAGAGAGTATGAGGATGTTCAGTATTACCATGGAAATGTTGGAGCATGTGTGTGTGTCCTGAGGCCTCTCTGGGTGTTTCCCAGAATGCACTTGGGCAAGTTAAACAGTGAGTGCTCGCTCAGTTTCAGCCTGAAAATACACACCAGGAGGGAGGGAGGGTTGAGCAAGCATGACTTACACGGGAGAGAGAGATGAATAGTGTTTTGTTTTGAAACATCCACAGAAAAATCTGAGTATTTTGTTAATGTCACTGGATCATAAACCAGACTGACTGCAGGCTGCAGAGCTCACTGGTGAATTATTGAACAATACAATTTTGAGTCTCAGGAGGAGGATGGAATAAAAAAACCTGAGCACCTTTAATAAGTGAAAAAAATGTTTTAAAAAATCTTTAATGTGGTTAATGTTCTGTGAAAAAGTGTGTTTTTTAAAAAAAGGTCAGGTCCCAGAATTGAACCCTGGGGCTCACCACAGTAATCTTTAAAGTCTGTATGGTTTATCCTCTGGAGAGGAGGACAGGTTTAGGACTGAGAGTAGAGAAAGTAGAGACAGTTCGACATCAGATAAAACTCTATTCTGTCATAAAACAACCCACGGGAGGTTTGAGTCCTTTCACTGTGTTGCCGTGGATACGGGTGTGTTGCTATGGTGACGTTACTACAGGCAACTACAGTTTGACCATCAGATGAAAAGTGTGAAACATATTTTATTAATAATGAGACATATACACCACAGAGCATTTGCAGGGCTCAGCTTCACCCGCCCATGTTTATTTACATATTTTACACTTCACATTCATGTTCCTCGACTTTAATCAGAAACATCATAGTTTTGCTCTGCTCCGGAACACAGCAGCAGTTTTTCTCCTGCTGGGTGAATACTTCATTCACAGCTGAGCTCTGTGGATCGGAGGTAAAGCTAACAACTGACTGTTTATGGATGGTTAGGACGAGTTTGTCTAATTAGAGTAATGTATATGTTGAGGATCATTATGAACCAAATGTCTAATCGGCAGAACTATATCTATAAAGGGATTTAAAGTTACTATACTTTACTGTGTTAATCACTGACACATCTGTCTTCAATAATGATGCCTTAATCTGAGCGTCCAACATGTCGCATCTGACCCTGACCTCGTTTCTTACTCATGACACCAACCTGTGCTCACGTCCAGATGAGGACCCAACCCTGGTCCAAGCGCCAGAGCTACAAGTTGACAACACTTTTTTTTTTTACCATTTGCTCTTCTGTGTTTCTCTCTCACCTGTTACAGGTAAAGAGGAGTTGCCATGTTGGCCTCCTCCATCCCCCTGTCACTCCTCTTCCTCCTCTTCCTCCCCACCCCTCCCTTCCTCTCTGCGGATGTCATCGCGACTGCTGACCCCTCAATGTTAACAGTGACGCTGGATGGCCCCCCCCTCTCACACATGCTTCTAGACTCAGGGACGGGGCGTCTGTACGTGGGCGGAGTCGACCACCTCTACCAGCTGACAAGTGACCTGGAGATGATGTCACACGTTAGGACCGGCCCTCACTTGGACTCTCAGGACTGCCTTCCCCCAATAGTGCCCAAGGACTGCCCCTCGGCCACACCCACCCACAACCACAACAAACTCCTACTTATGGAGGATGGGCAAGGGGCGGGGCCAGGGAGTCTGATAGTCTGTGGTTCACTCTATCAGGGCATATGTGATAAAAGGTATCTTCGCCATAGTGAATTCTCAGATGTCAAGAGTATAAATGTCTGTATAAATGAAAACACAGTATTTGGGGAAAATTAGACCCCATTGACTTAGTACTTGCTGGGAAGCTGGGGCATTTTGCATACTCTCTACAGACATTCAAGAATGACTGTCTTATGTCTTTATGTTTATGTGATCTGACTCTTTTATCCTCTTCTGTCCACAGGAGTCTGTCCAACATCTCTCAGATTATCTATCAGACGTCAAACCCAGTTGACACTCAGTATGTTGCTGCCAATGATCCCCGGGTGTCTACTGTTGGTGTAGTTATAACTGTAGAGAACAAACAGGAAGTAGGAGGTGTGCTCCATTTGATGCTCGTTGGTCGAGGTTACACAAGTAAAGGTCCTGGTGACATCCCACCGATCACAACACGGCGTTTGTTCCCTGTGGTCCCACCTCGCCGGGCGTTCTCTCAAGAGGAGGAGCTGGGGAAACTCGTTGTTGGAAGTTACTCTGAGTACAACAATCGCTTTGTGAAGGCGGTCACCCATGGTGAACATGTCTACTTTCTGTTCTCGAGACGGGACATGTGGCACAAGAAGGAGTACCGGACCTATGCTTCCAGGCTCTGCACCTCTGACAGAAGCTTCTATTCATATGTGGAGGTCCCACTGCTGTGCCATGGTGGGTACAACCTGGCTCAGGCAGCATGGTTAGGGAACCACTCAGGTGAGCCCGCCCTGTTTGTGGTTATGGCAGCAGGGCAGGCGTCCACACCTGTAGCAACAGGGCGGTCAGCACTGTGTGTTTATGAGATGGCAAAACTAGATTCCATGTTTCGGCAAGCACAGGAAGTGTGTTATACCGAGGGGGGACGCGGCAGCAGTGGACATGAAGAAGCCTACATCGAGTATGCTGTGTCATCAAAATGTCTCAAACTACCAAAGGTAAATAAAAAATTGGCTTCCTGTTTCTGTCAAGTCAGCGTGACCACTGATGTTAAGAGTCAGGTGAAACAAGCAGGCAGCACTGATAACATACCTTAGTGATGGCAGATGTGAATGGACAAGAATATGTCCTGTAACAGAAGACAGGTGGAATCACACTTGAGAGGTTGTAGTGTTTTGTTTGTGTTGAGGCTGTTTACTTTTCCAACAGACAGAAACCACAAAATGTCAAAATCTGATCTCATGTCTATATTGGAACTTCCCTTTGTAGTCAGCAAAAAAAAAAGGTTATGACTGTGACTATGTGCTGACGCTTCTGTCTAATTGCCAATGGAAAATCACATGTCTGTCGCTGACCTCAATGACAACCATATGATTGGATGTGTGGTTTTATGAGCTGTTTAATGATGAATGATAAATTTAATAATGAAACTAGTGATTATAATTAAACTCTCAAATTAATTGTTGATAGCTCAGAACTGTATCTTAGCCACAGAAATGTCATCAATGACTTCACTGATTAGCAGCTGGTGTAGAAAAAAGCTGTTGCTGGTCACCATCTGTGTCCCTGCTTACCCCAATGTGTGTGTGTGTGTGTGTGTGTGTGGATTAAAGATGTTATCTTCAGCAGCTGGATTTATCATCAGACAGCTGTCACTCAAACACACAGCTTGTAGGACTGATCTAACCCAGATATAATACAACACACTCACACACACAGAAAGCGAGAGAGATTACACACAGAGACACACAGATTACAGACAGTGACTGATCTTTTTCTTTTAACCTGTAGTAACTTTACACACACACTGGTCCAAAAGTGGACACACCAAAGAAGTTGTTGGATCATATTATGTCCGTGTGTGTAACACTCGATGTAAGTCATATGATGCAGTATGGTCACTCTACAGGTCAAACAGGTGATGATGTTTGTGCTAACTGAACAGTCAGTTCTCTTGTTCTAAGTGATTAACAGGGACAAATGAGACCATTTTTAATCCACTGACAGTTGCAGATTAGGTTTATTACAGCACAGAAAATGTTTAGAAACGTTCTCATTGTGTGTCTCTCTATTTGTCTATAAGGTGTCTCTTCTGGAGTACCCCTGTGGGGGTGAACACACCCCGAACCCCATCGCCAGTGTTGTGCCCCTTCAAGCCACGCCCACCTTCACCTCTACAACCCTGCTGACCGCTGTCACTACAGCAACAGAGGCGGGACACACCATCACCTTCCTGGGAGACCGGGAAGGACAGCTGCACAAGGTAAACGCGTTTTATGATAATATACAACGTCCATGATAAATGTTTTATTAGGTTACATAAGTTTAAAGTTAAATGGCTGAGGGCCAAATCCTTGTATTCACTGTATGGACATTAGTGGTTAGGTTTTGTTCTGTCAGTGGAATAGAGGAGGTTAAACAACAAGACTCGGATTCATTGGGTAAACCTTTCGGTAGTTTCTTACAGGAGATTCATAGATGAACTTGCCCCAAGATTATTAGTTTTCTTCCAACATGCTTTTAACAGAGGCAGACTACTTGATTTACAAATTACGGTATTGATGAATAGTACAAAATAACAAAAATAGTAATAGAAAACAGAATAGTAAATAACAAAAGAAATATCAACACTGGCAACAAAAGAGAAGAGGATTATGGAGACTTCCCCTTCAAGGCCAAAGCCTGGTTTCGTTTATTCCTTTTCACTGGTCTGATCCCTGCATCAGCAGCAGAAGTTCACACAGCCTTCTTAAATCTTTTTAATGACGCCCCCTACCCTTAGGCTCCAGGATCCATCAGACTGTTATAAACCCTGCAGGTTGTTCATAGCTGAGACGTGTTTCTGGACCTGGAGGAAAAAATGAGCGTTTTCCTGTTTTTGTTTGTAACAGCAACAGGAAACACATCATACAACTACTACACAACTAGAAAACAAAGGCTGCACTATACCTGTGACTACAGATAGCTATGCAAGTACACAACTACTACACACAGCTCAACACAACATGCCGTGAGATCTTTTTGTTTCCCAACAGAGCGCATACCCCAGACAGTGACACACAGTGTGTGTGTTTGTGTGTGTGTGTGTGTGTGTGTGCGTGTGTGTGTGTGTGTGTGTGTGTGTGTGCGCGCGTGTGTGTGTGTGTGTGTGTGTGCGTATGTGTTAACTAACAGGCATTTAGCTCGGGGGGTAGTGGAGGGGTTTGTCACAAGGGAGCATGCTCAGGCTCTTGTTGTCGATTGGTTAGTCCCCCAGGTGATACATTTACAGCATGTCTCAAAGTGTGTGTGTGTGTGTGTGTGTTTGTGTGTGTTAATGAGGACTAATCCTGCCTCAGAGCCTCACTGAGTTGTTTGATTCGTTGTTAATATTTAATCTAACACACAGAAACCTCCAGCACACAGACATACATTCTGTTCTCTGGAGCGGTTGTAGCTTGGTTGTTTTTCCATGTCGTTTCATATGAAACATTTCCCACATCCATTTTGTGGAAAACTGGGTGTACACACTATGGCTCAGGTCATGGTACCGTGTGCCCAATGATCGGAAAGGATCTGGGTCACATGTTAGTCCAGAGTCAGGCCCTAGAGTCAGACCACCATACCTGAGCTGATTCAGGCATCATTCATCAGCCACTGCATGATGTGGTCATGTGATCACAGGAGTGAATAAGACTTTCCTCCACTCCTCCATGCACTGATTGATCCTGTGAAGGGTACAGACCTGCTGAGTCTTGGTCCAGATCCAGTGATGTGGGTCACTGTTTCTCCTGGAGGCTGTTTGAATGAATAATTTTGGTGGAATGTGGCTCCACCTACTGGCAGGATGTCCCCATGACAACTTTAAATAGCTGCAGTGATGTACCTTCTCCATGTAGAAAGTTCTCTTGCAGCATTATATGATGCATTCACTGTACCAAAGGAAAGCTCATGTTTATGAACCAGCATTACAGTTCACTGTATTTTTATGTAACTCACCTGTTTGTCTTGCAGCTATTGGTTCGCGCCGATTTGTCAGGTGACCTGTACAGCAGTGTGTTGGTGGACAGCGGCAATACCATCAGTGCTGACCTCCTATTGGACAATAGCCAGCAGCACATATACATCTTGACCACCAGCAGGGTGAGAGACAGCCGTCTCTGTCTGTGCATTGTGTGTCAATGACTGTTGATAAGTTACTGACGTGTTTTTTTTCTGTTTGGTTCTCAGCTGTCCAAGATTCCTGTGTCGCATTGTGAGACACAGACAGATTGTCAGTCCTGTCTCAAAGCCAGAGACCCGTACTGTGGGTGGTGTGTCCTGGAGGGAAGGTAGGTCTGTCTCTCTGTAGATCCGTCTCTCTGCCTCTGTCTTTCTATCTCGTCTGATAATGTTTCTATTTGACCAGATGTTGCCGTAAACATCAGTGTCAGCGTCACCTGCAGTCCAACCACTGGCTCTGGAGCTTCGAACCGACCAATCAGTGTGTGACGGTACAAAGTGTGCAGCCAGCCAATCAGAGCACAGATGAGCAGACACAGGTAGAGTGTTACTGTCTTTGATTTAATCTGATTCTGAACATGAATAGATTTCTGTCTTTTTCAGGTAGAATCCAGAACGGGGATCCAGAACCAGAGTAACGCCAACACAGTATTTGAGGAAACTGATCTCTGGGCTCAGATTACTTATCTGATAACGAATCAATAAGTCTGATCACAATATATCACAAATTAAAGAACTTTTCAGAACAAAGCCGAGCAGTGATGTCCTCAGTCCTTAGTCTGTCTCCCTTGGTGTTTGTGAGGGACCATGTGATTAGATCCTTCCTGGTAGTTAGCTCATCATCAGTGTTTTTCTCTGTCTGTCTCCAAGGTAACACTGTCTGTCATCCAGCTTCCCAAGCTCACTAAGGCTGAGTCTCTTTCCTGCGTATTCGGGCTCCTACCACCTCAGCCAGCCATCGTCATGGGAACCAGCATCACCTGTCAATCACCTGCACCAGAACTTCTCCCAACCATGCCTGCAGGAAGTGGTGAGTAACACAGTTTTTTTTTTAGGATTCATTACTTTTCGGGATCGACAAATCAGGATTAATTATCCCCTGTGTCTTTGCTTTCAGATCACGTGATCCTGCCTGTGTCACTGAGGTTTGGTCAAGTGACCATCACCACTGGTAACATGACCTTCTATGACTGTGGAGCAGTGAGTCAACTGAACCAGAGCTCACAGTAAGGGTGGATCCACAATAATGATTGAGACGATGCTGTTGATGATATTGATTGTTCTGAATGTGATGAAGATGATGATGAAGGTGATGCGTTTCAGGTGTCTGGCCTGTGTCCTCAGTGTGTGGAGATGTAACTGGTGTCCTCTGGATCAACTGTGCACTCACAACCACAGCTGTCCCAAACAACACATCATCCTCAACCAGAGAGTGAGACAGTCTCTCTGTCTGTCTCTGTCTGTCCGCATGTCTTTACTCGTTTGTCTTTTCGTCTTTCTTTTTGACTCTCTGTTTTACCCTGTCTCCTGTCTGTTTGCAGGACTCTCCGGGTCCCACTTCTTGCCCTCTGATAGTCTCCCTGCAGAGTTCTGCCTTGGTGCCGATGGGCATGAGCAGCAGTGTTGTATTACAGGGACAGAACCTGGACGTGTTCAAAGTAAGTGAATGAGTCTGTGAGCACCTGTCTGAGCTGGACTCAAAGTAGTGCGTCTGATTGTGATGGTTTTGAACCATGTCCACTCTATGTCTCTGCAGGACGAGGCTCAGTACATTTGTGTTGTGGAAATGAAAGGGGTTCAGATTAACCTGACAGCTACTGTGGAGAGGACACACAACAAGACACACACCTTCACCTGCAGCCCACACCGGGTAACACACACACACACACACACACACACACACGCACATGCACACACTTCCGTGTCTCTTACCTGTCTCTCTATCATCTGTCTGTCTCTGTAGTTTCAGTGTGCAGTCAGTCAGCTCCATTATTCTGCTCCTGTCTATCTGCGGAGAGGAGAGAGACGCATTGACACTTCACCTGGCCTCCAGCGTAAGACCCTCGTCTGTGTGTGTGTGTGTGTGTGTTTGTGTTTGTGCGTGTGCGTGTGCGTGTGCGTGTGCGTGTGCGTGTGCGTGCGTGCGTGTATGTGTGAGTATCACTCATATTTGAGTATCACTCATATTTGCATGTTTGTTCTTCAGTCCAGTTGTACAACTGCTCTGCCGGCCAATCAGATTGCTCACAGTGCAGGGCGGTACCTGTGGAATACGGCTGTGTGTGGTGTCCAGGAAGCCCCACCCCAAGATGTGTTTACAACCAATCATGTACAAGTATACCTGCAGAAACCTGCCCATCTCCTCAAATCACACAGGTTAGCCTAATGATCAGTCAGACAGTGTGATGGGAGACAGTGTGATGGGAGATGTCTTGTTTGTTGCTCTGTAAAGACTTTGTCTTTACGCCTATGTGTCTTTCTGACCACCTGTCTGTCTGCAGGTGTTACCTGTCTCTGGTCCTCTGGAGGGTGGGGTCTTAGTGACGATCTCAGGTTCAAATCTGGGCATGAGGTACCAGGATGTGGTGGGAGGAGTCACAGTGGCAGGCATTCAGTGTCCACCCCAACCTGAGGGTTACCAGATCTCAACCAGGTCACAGGCTTACACGCAAACACACACGCACACACACACAAACAAATAACAAAGGAGTTAACACAGTGTCTGTATGTGTTTTGTAGGGTTGTGTGTGAACTGCAACCCAGTGGGAAACAGAGGAAGGGTCATGTTCTGGTTGCTGTGGGAGCAACCACACCTGGAAGGTCAATGCAGATCTTTACTTATCAGGTGAGAGTGTTGTCATTGTGTTTTTGTCATTGTGCTTTTTATGTTCTTGTGGTTCGTATTCATGTGTTCTCATGGTTTTCTTTTTGTCTGTTTTTATGATTTTTGTGGTCAGGATCCTCAACTCCTGGATCTAGTTCCTGATAAAGGTCCCATCTCTGGAGGAACCAGACTGACCATCAGAGGACGGCAGCTGCTGACAGGACAGACATCTGACCTCAGGGCCTTCCTGGGTCCTCAGCCCTGCTACATGTGAGTACTACAGTGCTACTGCCACTACAACTAGTAATACTAGTAGGGCTATTACTAATACTGGTACTAATACTGCTGTGTTAAACAGCATATCTGTCTAGCTGATTCGTCCTCGCCTTGTGTCCTCATTTCTTCTTGTTCTTGTCTCCTGGCCTTCTCTCAGTGTGGAGGAGGTGAACGACACACAGCTGGTGTGTCAGACAGGTTCCAGTTCTCAGACTGGTGAAGAAACAGTTAAAGTTTTTTTCGGCAAAGCAGAGCGGACAGTTCCCAACATTAACTTTCGTTATCTTGACGACCCCGTCATCACTGATGCCATACCTGCTGAAAGCTTTTACGCGTAAGAATTACATCCCTGGCCACCAATAACCAATCAGTGATTATCCAGATGCCCTAATATGATGCTGACTTCCTGTTCTCAGAGGGGGGCGTGCCATCAGGGTGACAGGCAGGAACTTGGATGTGGTGCAGCAGCCAATAATATCAGTGTGGGTTGAACCGCTGGAGGTCCAGAGGGTGAAACGGAGAAAGCGACTGGCCCTGCTCTCCTCCAAGCAGCAGTTGGTCTTCAACAGCACCATGACAACGGTGAGATGAACCAGGCAATCAAAAATAATCTCTGTTGGTCCTAAGTCTAACTTTCTCAACCTGTCTGTCTCTCAGGTGTCAGAGCGCTGTTCGGTCCTCTCTTCCTCTCAGATGACCTGTCTCACCCCCACAGTATCCCAAGATGTCAAAGTAAAAGGTGTCTGGTTCCAGATGGACAACGTTAGAGTCCATTACGAGAGCATCATGGTAACTGTCTCTCTGTCTGCCTCCCTGTGTTATTTAAAGGGATACTTTATCAGTGATACTTTAAGTGAATCAAAGCACTTGTCATGGACTTAAACAGGAGAATTTTCCTTTTCTGATCAATTCATGTGAACGAACCTGTCTGTCTCTCTGTC
The DNA here is from genome assembly GCA_016785345.1 of Trinectes maculatus. Lineage (NCBI taxonomy): Eukaryota > Metazoa > Chordata > Actinopteri > Pleuronectiformes > Achiridae > Trinectes > Trinectes maculatus. Next base: position 21,200 of record JAFBJQ010000210.1, on the reverse strand, counting down.
CCACTGTCCACCTATCTGTCTTTCTCTCAGGGTAAAAGCTTCACTTATTATCCAAACCCAGAGCTCTTTGTTCCAAATCGAGAGGCTCCAGAAGCTCCATATCGCTTCAAACCAGGAGGAGTAATCGCCGTGGAGGTAAACAGAAAGAAGAGCTGAGTGAACCACTTCACTGGCACCTGTTTGTTCTAACCTCATGTCTGTCTCTCTGTCCCTCAGGGACAGGACTTGACCAGAGCCATGTCCAGAGAGGAAGTGGAGGCTTGGCTTGGCGATCAGGAATGCAAAGTCAAAACTCTGGACAGCACTCATCTTTACTGTGAACCTCCAGAGACTCAACCAAGGAGCGTGGATGAGAGCAACGAGCTGCCCAGCCTCAAGGTAGCATCTGTATGGAGAGAATGCCCAGATGTGATTCAGTATAAAGGATGTTGTTTATTCTCCTATCTTTCGGTCTCCCAGGTGTTCATGGGCAACCTGCAGGTTGACCTGGGATTGGTTCAGTACGACAGTGACTCTCTGCTGTCTCCCGTCCCATTGGCTGCTCAGATCAGTTTGGCGGCAGGAGCCGCTGTCATCATCCTGTCAGTGCTGGTCGTCATCCTCATGTACAGGTACATACCTGTCTCCCTGCCTCCACCTGTCTCTCTGCCTCCAGAGAGTTTCAGTTTTAACCCTGACAGATGTTTATTTGAGATGGTGTCTCTGCTGGATTTCATGACTTGTGTCTGTGTGTAGGAGGAAGAGTAAACAGGCTCTCAGAGATTATAAGAAGGTTTTGCTGCAGCTGGAAACTCTGGAGATCAACGTGGGAGATCAGTGTCGTAAAGAGTTCACTGGTACAAAAACACACAATGTTCTCCATGATACATGACCCGCACAACAAACACAACACACACTGAGCTCTTCTTCTCTTCCTCCTTTTTTAGACCTGATGACAGAGATGATGGATTTAAGTAGTGATGTTGGAGGGCCAGGACTCCCTCTGCTGGACTATAGGACGTACGCCGAGAGAGTCTTCTTCCCTGGCCAGCAGACAGCACTGTTAAGCCGCCAGCTGGACCTGCCAGAGTCCAGGAGGCAAACTGTGGAACAGGGCCTCCAGCAGCTCAACAACCTCCTCAACAATAGACTCTTCCTCACCAGGGTGAGTGACTGGTCACATCAAGTCCACAGATGTGACCTGGTCTCAAATCACTTGGGAGACACTTGAGATCGTAGGTGATGTTTATTATGTGTCTCTGTTTCAGTTCATCCACACTCTAGAGGCCCAGCAGGGCTTCTCCCAGAGAGACCGTGGGTATGTCGCAAGTCTCCTCACCATGGCTCTTCACGATAAACTGGAGTACTTCACCGAAGTAATGAAGAACCTGCTGCAGGACCTAGTGCAGCAGTATGTTGCCAAGAACCCCAAACTAATGCTACGCCGGTACGTAAAAACTTACAGATTCTAAGGTTTTGATGCCTCAGGCAGAGAACTTAAAGTGGAGTCCAACACATGAGTTGTGATTAACACACAGGTCCTCCTGGTGGTCCTGAAGATGTAAACTGTGCGCTAGAGGCCTCGGTCAAACACTCGATCACTATCCCCACAATGCCTCACTCAGACTGAGTGGGCTTCAACCATCAGTCAGAGTCAGACAGAGTCTTTTCCAAGACCTGAGGCTGAGTTGTGATTTCGGATTCAGAGTCAGTTCCAGGGGCACAGGAACGGCTCTGGTCTGCCTCCTGGATTTGACCAGGCTGAATAATCCAGTTCAGTATTTTCATTAACTGGTAGATTATGGATTTGTGAGATGAACCTAAATTTATACAGACTGTCAGCTGAGCCATAATCTGTCTCTCCTCCTGTCTGTGTCTCTCTCTCTCTGTTTTTGTCTCTCTTCCTGTGTGTCTGTCTCCATGGGGTTCCCTTGTTGTATCTTTGACTCTGTCTCCTTGTCTCTCTGCCTGTCTGTTTCCCTTCTGTCGGTTTCAGGACAGAGACAGTTGTAGAAAAGATGTTGACCAACTGGATGTCGATTTGTCTCTACTCCTTCCTCAAGGTAAATTCTTCTCTCTTCCCCTCTCTATATATTTCTCTTTTGTAGCTACCTGTGTGATCTGTCTCACCCCTGTGTACTTGTCTGTCTGTCTGTCTGTCAGGAAGTGGCTGGAGAGCCTCTTTACATGCTCTACAGAGCCATAAAGTACCAGGTGGATAAAGGGCCAGTTGATGCTGTGACAGGAAAAGCCAAGCGAACACTGAACGACAGCCATCTTCTGCGGGAGGACATTGACTACTGTGCTATGGTAACCACGGCAACACACTCACCTGCATCCATAGTTTCCATTTTGTACACTGTGGACAATGGACCACAAATGTGGTGAAACATTTTCACAATAAACAAGTGAAGATGAAACATAGTTTTCTGTTATCAGTTCTGCCAGGACAAAGTGTGTTAATGTCTCTCTTTCTCTTTCTTTCTCTTTCTATCTCTCTCTCTCTCTCTCTGTCTCTCTGTCTTTCTCTCTCTCTGTATATCTGTACCTGTATTTCTGTCAGACCCTGACAGTCTTGGTGACGAATGGAGCTGAGGAACAGCCATGTCCTGTTAAATTGCTTGACACTGACACAATTACCCAGGTAGGTACCGGTCAGTTCGTCAGTCAGATTTCATTGCAGCCTGTGCTCACACATCTGTTCCTAACCCATGGGGGAACCACAGAAGCCTTAGGAGAGTAAATGTGAATATGGATCAAAGGAATAACTGTGGGTCATTCGGGATTTCGTGTCTTTTTGATGTAACTGAATTAAAGTTAGCTAAGTAGCTTCATTTAGTTTAATTTATAATCATGTTTACTAATGGAAGCATATGTAAGGTAAGACAAATACCTGACTGTCTGTCACCTGTCTCCCTCCCAACGATCTGTTTCCCTGTCTGCAGGTGAAGGATAAGATCCTAGATCAGGTCTACAGAGGGGCACCGTTCTCTCAGAGACCAGCAGCTGACAGTCTGGACCTGGGTACAAACACACACCAATTGAAATCCAATTGAATTTTATTTGATTAGCCCATATTCATAAATAGTAATTCTGTTGTTAGATTGACAGCTCATATTAGCCTGTGCCTCCGTGTTTGACAGAGTGGCGTTCAGGTCAGGCAGGTCACCTGACCCTTTCAGATGATGATGTCACTGCAGTGGTTCACGGTCGCTGGAAACGAATCAACACACTGCAGCACTACAAGGTAAATACAGCCGACCAATCACAGTATCTCTTCACATGCACTGTTGCACTTCGTATTTCACTTCATATACACAAATCTTTATATTTCTCAGGTTCCAGACGGAGCGACAGTTGCTCTGATTCCTCGCTCTCAGAGCTCAGCTGGAGTCAACCAGGTCTTCCAGACAGGAGAGAGTAAGACAACAGTCTCAAACTTTTAGAACATGTGAAACCCTGAACCACGACCATCATCAAGAGTGGCCATGTAGAATAACTAGAACCCAGAACCAGCACAATATATACCATATAGAACCTGGGATGAACACTCAAACGCAACACAAAATAATTTTTATATCTAGAAAGTAAAATAAAATGAAGTAAAGAAGCAACACAAAAAGCAACACTCAACCATTTTGTCACTTACATCTTGTACCTAAAATCAAACAAAACAAAGATATATTGCACTCAGAACAAACACCACTGATAACCATAGAATATTCAGAATATCTGTGATGTCTAGAAGTTAGACCCAACTAAAGGTACCGCAAATAAAACCATTTAGAACGTCAGAGCCAACTGTGCGTTTCCTGTTTTTGTTATGATGATTGATGGTGTCTTTGTGTGGATGCTCTAGAAACACCAATGCTAGAGGGCGAGGAAGAGGAGGGTCTGCGTCTATGGCACCTTGTGAAGAGCAGCGAAGATCCAGAAATTCCAAAACACCGCAAGAGCAGCATGAGGGAAAGAGAACGAGCAAAGGCTATACCTGAGATTTACCTGACCCGACTCCTGTCCATGAAGGTATCACCCTCACTAACACACTTACAGTAAGATTTTCCTGACTACACCCCTGTCCGTGAACATAACAAACACTAAACTGCAACCTGTCTCTTTCTCGCTACCTGTCTATCCTCCTTGTGTCTTTGTAGGGGACACTGCAGAAGTTTGTGGATGATGTCTTTGTGGCTATTCTCAGTACTAAGCGTCCTCCTCCAATCGCTGTCAGATTCTTTTTTGACTTCCTGGATGACATGGCTGAGAAACACGGCATCGATGACCCTGAGACAGTCCACATCTGGAAAACAAACAGGTGAGACTCACCTACTCTCATCTGATGCAGTTAGACACCTGAGCTGTCTCTTTGACATGTGTCTGTTTGTGTCTGCAGTCTTCCTCTCAGATTCTGGGTGAACATCCTGAAGAACCCTCAGTTTGTTTTGGACGTTCAGGTGACGGACAGCATCGATGCCGTCCTGTCAGTCATCGCTCAGACCTTCATTGACTCCTGCACAACCTCCGAGCACAAAGTGGGACGGGTATGAGATGGCTGTCTCTCCATTTGTCTCTCTGTCTCTAACATTGTGTACGTATTTCAGTGAGTGTGGTTTTGTCAAAAGATCTCATGAAATTTTTCTGTCCAATTAGGACTCTCCTGTCAACAAATTGCTGTATGCCAGAGAGATCCCCCGATACAAGCAGCTGGTTGAGCGGTAAGAAACAGTCCTACTCAAACACACTTAACATGTATGGCTCAGGTACCATGGAAACACACTTACTGATGTTTGGTTACCACAGAAACACGTTCACTGTGACACAGTCATAGAAACTCACCTGACCATAATGTATCAAGAGTACTGGCTTCATTATAGACATTAACTTTGTAGTAAGCATTTTGCACAAATGTATGCTCTTTTGTGTGTTTGTGTGGTGTTACAGGTATTACAGTGACATTCACAGCGCTGCATCCGGCTGTTATCAGGAAATGAATTCCACTCTGACTGAACTGTCTGGGGTCAGTTAGCACACTGTACAGAGATTAAAGAGTCGAACTGAAAACAACAATGTCGACATAATGTGTACTGTTTGTGTTGCAGACTTTTGCTTCAGAGATGAATAATCTTGTTGCTCTTCATGAACTCTACAAGTATATCAACAAATATTATGACCAGGTAACACAGTCACACACATCAAATTTTATTTGTATAGCCACTATCCATAGATCACAGTTTGTCTTGTAGCACAGTGCAATGTAATCTGCCCTCTCCAGTGCTGGAGACTACTTCAGATTATATATCAATTATCGTTATGTCTGATGTTGACGATACATGTCCAATTATTTTAGTCGGATCTGTCTCTTTTCACCTTCTGTCTTTACCTGTCTCTCAGATCATCATGGCTCTGGAGGAGGACAGTTCAGGTCAGAAGATGCAGTTAGCCTATCGATTGCAGCAGGTTGCTGCACTGGTGGAGAACAAGGTCACTGACCTCTGATGACCGCTGTTCTCTGGAAACAGTGAAAAGCGCCACTGAGGTAGAGGGTGAAGATGAAACTTCTTCAGCAGCTCTGAAAATCACTGGACTCTTTTTAACATTGTGTCTTCCTGCTGTGTGTGTGTGTGTGTGTGTGTGTGTGCGTGCGTGCGCGCGGTGTGTGTCGGGGATATACTATAAAGGGTTTTTATAATCAGACTCAGGAGATCTAAGTTCTTAACATCCCTTCGCATTGCAGGAACAAACACAGTTTACTGTTGATGAATTGAATCTGTTGTTAATCTCACCTAAACTTAAACTTAGATGATACCAAACCTGAAACCAATCCCAAACCTATCCTAAACCAAACATATACCCATCCTGAGCCAAACCCAACCTGACACACTAGTCTATAATGTAAAATGACAATCTAACCAATCAGATCAGGGAACATAATCTTTAGCTGCCTTGCACTACATTTCCCAGAGTTCCCTAATGTCTGCACAGGGTCACGAAGCACAATGTTAATAATTTGTACTGGCTACATGTATTGATTATTGAGCTGCTGGATATTTTTTATCAATAGTATAGCTTACACTATTTTTGCCAATATTTTTACTACTGAAACCAGCATCCTCACAATATGCAGGGATGATAATAACAAAAGTGTTCAGCCTCCCACTGAACTCTGACATCTGTGGGAGGTTCACTGAATCAGGGAGTTTTTTTAAATAACACTTTCAGTCTGACTCCACTTTCTGATCAAATCTTAATGAATTCAGCTGAAGCTACATTTTCTAGTAATCAGAAGTAAAATCTCCGCAGAGAAGCATGTCCGCTAAGTTATTTTAGCGGACATGTTTCAGGTAAAGATGACCGCTGACAACCTCAGGCCGTGACTCACACTGGTTTCCAGTCTTCCTAAGTTCCAGGTCTATTCTAGATTGACTCACCCGAGATCTCAGGTTTGGATAATGCCAGCCATCAGTGATGATGTTTTTATTCATAATCCCAAACAACATGCAGCAGATGAGTAGCTTGGAGAGCAATGAGGTTTTATTTCTCGACTGACATTATGATGGGGCAGAGGATGCTTTTCAAAGATGGTTTAGACAAACAACAAACTTCAGGTGATGTTTTGACTGGTACTTTATGCCACTGTAAGGCTCACAGGCCTTCTCCTTTGTTCAGTCTGGAACAGACTTGATATTTCTTCCTTGAATTCCACTTAACGGCCTCATGGATGGTGCTTCCTTGGGTCTCATTGTCCTCAGGTACTGTTCAGGTTCTTAAAGCCACAGTTTGTTAAGGTTTGATAGATATTCTGCAGGTCCCTTGTAGATTGTCAGTTTAAGTTTGAGTGTCACTTTTTTGACGGAGATTGATTATTGTTGGATATTATTTGGATCATTTTCCATTGGTCAGTTTACAAGACACAATTAGTTTTTTATCTAGCTGAAATACAGCGCCTCAGTTTAGTTTTCTGGCTAGTTAGTTCAAAACTCCAGACATCAGGGCTATAAAAGTTCATCTGATTGATTTGATTTATTCATTCACTTAATTAGATGATCTAAAACAATAGGTTTAATCATCCTCAGCAGAAATCTCAAAACCAAAAGATCCACATAAATTTACTTCAGCGCAGAGTGAGTCCACTGATCGCAGCTGTTTCTCAAATGTGATGTAATTCTTTTTATTGTTTTTTTTCCTGCCGAAATAAAACTTGAAGGATACAGGTGGGTCTTTACTTGAGATTAACTTGATCTGCTGGATCAACAGCTGACTCTATTTAGTGACTATTAAACAGATCATAAATAAGTTAATAAATATGAAAAATGATCTCATGTTGAAACGCTTAAGTCCAAAAAGATGACCAGAAACTAGACTCAGACTGAAAGTTAAAAATAAATAACTAAATTTGTAAGTCAAACCTGCTGAACGAACATATTACTAATTGATTAAAATAATATGAAGTCTGGGGATATATACTGTGTGTGTGTGTTTGTGCGTGTGCTGGGTTTGCGTGTCTGTGTTTGTGTTAGCTAGTCATTAACTTATTGTGTGTACATACTGTAAGTCCTATTTATACCTACGGTATTTATCCCAGCTGTGCCTTCACTCTTGCAGCTAGGTGGCACTGTCTGTCTGTCCTGTCAGCGGCTTTAAGTTTATGTATCCCATAAACATCACCGGAAGATAAATTCATTTTAATGCTTAATGTAAACTAATCCACTTCCAATAATCATGTACCAATACCCACCAATGCCAATACCCATCACAATACTGTGATGTTTGATCCTGTGTTTGTTATGTGATTCACTGTTGAAGGGAAAAACCCTGGGAATAAGTCTGACTGATCTTTGATCAGTTTGACCCTTGACCCCTTGACATAATGACAGTCGCTCTGTATGTCAAGACGTTCAAGATTTGGATCCACCCTGGAGAGTCAGCTGTGTCTCCATGGAGACATTTTTTTACGTGGCGGTATGGGATGACATTGACTTTTTATTTGGTCTCTCATCAGTCGACTGTAAAGTGGGACTGACCATTTCCTGGCCTGTACTGGACTCTCCTGTATGTTTTTAGTGTAAATGGACTCAAGTTGAGATTGAACCTACCAGGCAATAAACAAAAGACTGTGACTGCCATTGACTGTCGTCTCTGCTGCTCGACTGAAGCAGAAACCTGGAGCAGCTCTTGTTTTATAGAAGGTGTTTTTGAATGGTGTTTGCTTTTAAACTAGATGTTTTCTGAATGATCTTCCTGCTGACTGATCGCAGCTTCTCTACATGTCTTCTTCTACTGGTATTCCTGATTGTCACTGTTTGAATTCTCCACTGTTTTTTGCCTTGCGTGCTTTCTGAGCCTGTGTTTGACCCATAGTTGTAGTTCTCTGATCAGAGTAGACATCTGCATGCATGTAATGATGATTATTTATGATCCTTTTTCAAAACATTTTTGTTTAAATTTTTTTAAATAAAGACAAAAGGCAGGGTTAAAACTCTACTGCTTGACCGACAATGTATATCAACCTCTGATCTCTGTACAGTTTTCTAATCTTCTTGATGTGATGAAACAGATTTAAGCTCTAACTGATTTGGACTGTCTTTTTTTTCTACAAGGGAATCAAAAGTGTTTGTACAAGATGAATCCAGGATCAGTTGAAATGAAGCACAGACTGATTTTATAGTGTGTACAGTTTGCTATCAGTGTGTAAATGTGCCTGTAAATAATGATGATCAATTCAAGATGATCTGCAATGGAAATGTGATTTTATTGTGAAGAGGCAGAAGGCAAACACAGTTTGTATCATGTAAAAAATAAAGTTATAATTTTAACAATTTTCATTGGTGTTTTAATGGTTTAATATGAAACCCTTGGTTGTATACTGAAACATTAAAAGGGCCATACCTTTTCAGATTTTCTCTTTTTTTCAATGTGTGTTTTTTTGTACATGAGGTCGTTCAAAAGTTAAAATTTAAAAGGGGGTTTCTGTTCAACAGATCACACTGAGATTGTTTACTAAAAAAATATCTCCGTCACCAAAGTGACACAGAGACCAGATTAACATTATGACTCACCCACACAATCACACATAAACAAACGCTCATCCAAAAACACAAAATTCACACAAACACGCATTAACACACACACACTGACAAAATAATACACACTTAAACATACATATAACTAAACACGCTCATTGTAACATATGAAATGACACGTGTGTTACATGTTCTCAATCCTCCACTGATCCATGTTTGGGTCCGGTCTCAGCGTGGCCGGTCACCACGCATGCGCAAAGCCCGGTGTCCGGTGTCAGGCTGTCAGCAGCTGTTGAGACCATGAACGGTAGGACCGAGACAGCGGAGACAACACGCTCAGAATAACCGAGTGGAGCCGGTGTAGAACCGGTTCAGAGGCGGTACAGAGGTTGCCCACACCGGGCCGGACACCACAGGAGAACCGCTAACCTGCATCTGACGCTAACGGAGCTAACAAGCTAACTAATCGCAGACCGACAGCTCCTACCGAACAAGCTAGCAGGCTAACGGACAGGCCACTCAATCATGTGCACCACGCTGTTCCGTTCTTACCCGTTTTGACTCGGGTTAGTTACTGGACCTCCAGAAACACCTCCAGCCGGACAGCCTCTTGGTTTCGCCGGCTTCTGGTGAGGCCCAGCCGACTGAAGCTAATCCGGCCGGCCAGGATAGACCGGTGTGACCCGGTTCGGTTTAAGGACCAGGAGCCACCATGTTGATAGGTAAAGTAGTCCCGATCCCGGTCGTTATCCTGGTTTAGTGCGGTCGGTGCAGTTAGCTTCTAATTCGGTTAATGGATTCTGCTAAGCTAGTTAGCATTAACGGTACCAGACTGTGACTGCTGCTGCTGTCACACACACACACACACACACACACACTGATGGAGTTAGTTTATGCTTCAGATGACTTCTTGACCAGACTCCATTTAAAATTCTGGTTATTTGCAATAACAACAGTGGCTCTCTAGGGGAATATTCATTTAATTATTTTGTGTTTCATCAGATCAGATGTAGTTGTGTTCATGCAGAAATACACAGTCTAAAGTAGGACTCCTCCATGTACAAAGGGTGCTCCAAACCTGATTAGAAGGAATTGCTTTAGACTTAGTATATTTCCTTGTTTTTTTTGAGTAGACTCTTGGTGTTTGATTGAAGCTGTTTGAGTACCTGTAATTGTATTCAATTATAGTGTGACTGAATGTGACTGCGACTCTGACTCCTCCTTCTCTTAGCAGCAGTTGGTGCTGGAACTGGAAACTCTTCTGCCACCAGCAAGAAACAAAGGCGCAGAGGCAAGAAGCACCGGAAAGTCCGCCCTGATGAAGGAAGGTAAGAGACAAGTCCTGTCCCACACCACAACTCCCGCTCTGCCATGTACTGAATTCTTTTCGTTGTGACACTTAACGGCTGCTTTTAGCGCCTTTATTTAAGAGGAGGGTATAGCTCCTGGGGATCCAGTGGAAACAGGAAATCTGTGTGCTTCTACTTGGTAGAAGCTTCTACAGTAGAAGCAATCAGCTGTTATTATGATCAAACAACTGTTGAAAAGGTGCAAAAACGGCAAATGGTATATTTGATCCTAAATAGAATGCAAACTTCATTTATGTCTTATCATTTTTAAAAGTCTGTTTTCTACCCAAACACAGTCCTGCGGTTTGTGTCAGTACCTTCATAGTGCTGATTCAGTTACACAGCAGATTTACTGTGTTACATGGTGTGAATGTAAAACACACTTTGACGACAAATGATAAATAATGCACATCTGTTTACAAAACAACATTTCAAGTCTGGTTAACAGTTTCCGGCTGCTCGCAGTCATTGTGTTAATCTAACTGAAGTCCAGATGAGACACAGGTTCAGTGCTTGGCCTGCAGAGACTCAGCTCCAATAATAGACCGAGAGACTGAATCATGATACCACACACACAACCACACACACACACACACAAAGAGAGAGAGAGAGAGAGTGGCTCACTCTCTACAGGCTATTTCAGTGTAGCTGAGGCAAACCTTAACCATGTCCATTACTCAGAGATGTTATGAAGAGCAGGTGTGTGTGTGTGTGTGTGTGTGTGTGTGTGTGTGTGTGTGTGTGTGTACAGCTAAAGGCCAATATATTGTTTATATTTAGTTGTTTTATGTTTTGAAATAAAATACAAAATTTACTATGAGATGCAAACTTAATGATCATTTTCTAAAAAACTAAACTGTAAAAACTGTTTCTGCTTAATCATTAGCACAAGCACACACAGCCTGATCTTCGCTAACAGTGTGTTAGTTACATGGCAATTGTTGCTCTTGTCTCATGAACGTCCTTCAAACACAGACATAAGACCAGCTCACAGTTCATCTACACACACAGTCACAGTTAACTAGATCTAACATATGTTTCACATATCTGGGAAAAAAAATTCTCAGAACTGCTGGTACAGGTAACTCCGGTATTTACACTACATTGATTTTATATACATGGTCTTGTTGTTGACATGTGCTATACATGTAAATTTGCCTAAATTAACAATAATGGCACCAGTTTCTGTTCAACTCTGATTCAGTACTTTACCTTTTTAGGCCTGGTGACATTCAGAGTCTGAATCCTGACAGCAACCATGACAGCATACCACCACTGATCACTCCAGAAGACACCACGCCATTAGTAAAGACGCCAGCACACTGTGAAGAGCTCCATGAAACTACCACAGCACCACAACAAGACTCCCCTGACATCTCCCCGTTATCCACAGAAACTACCAATTGTCACCCCCAGAGTGTCACTCAGACGTGTTTACCACTGCCTCCTCTAGATACAGTAGATAAGCCTGTAGAACGCCTATTACCGCCTGAAGATACCCTTCAGACTGCCCCACTGTCTCCAGTAAACACTGCCCTTCCAGCCCCAGTCATTTTCACTCAGTCAGCTCTTGCTATTACTCAGATTCCTGATCACAGACCCAGCCATTATCCTTCAAGTGAGAAAACAATTACCCAGAATTCCTCCAGATCGCGTCACAGAACTCCTCAGGATGTCAATTCAAGCGTGTCCGAGACATATCCTTCTGAATTACCTCAAACTTCACAATCGCTATCTGGCCTACATCCTCCCAAAGCCCCACCCACCCTATCGTTAAGCCCCTCCCACTCAGACACCTTTTTACCAACTTCAGTGACCTTCACCTCCAGTGTTCCCTCCCACTTCTACTCATCAATTTCTAATCATCAACTAACGACACCCCCTCTGCCTCTGAGTCCACCCCCCTCAGAGTTGACCCCACCCCCTGTTCAGCTCCTGGGGTCAGATGATGAGGAACAAGAAGACCCATCAGACTACTGCAAAGGTTAGATGACTTTTATTCTCTCTCTCGATGTCCCCTCCTGTCTGTCCTTATCCTGTCTGTAAAAAGTATTATGAGTGAGGCTATGGCAGCCACTGTCGAGGTAATTACTGGCGAAAAGACCTCATGGTCTGTTTAACCTGATGATGCATGAACTCTGATGTTCTATTGCTTACAATCCTGCTGTGTGGACATTTAAAATTGTAAAATGTTGTATTGGTCACAGTCTCTCATTTTAAAGTTCTAAACATATCATATATTTTTTATATATGTGTGTTTGTGTGTGTGTGTGAGTGGTGAGTGAGTGAGAGAGATTGCTGAAAAGCACAGTCTACATTTTAGGCAATAGAGTACTCAACCAGGCATGCCCATCACCTAATTCAAACCATGGTCCCAGTAGTTTCTGAAAGGTTTCCGTCTGACCTGCTGATACCCTCCTGTATTTTTGTTTAATTGTCTTTCAGGTGGTTACTACCCAGTAAAGATTGGTGACCTGTTTAACGGAAGGTACCATGTTGTCAGAAAACTGGGCTGGGGACATTTTTCGACTGTCTGGCTCTGTTGGGATCTGCAGTACGACACACTACATGCACAATAAACTTGCCTGTATTGTTTGGAGATGTAGTAAGGTGCACTCTTTCTGTCCTGTCACATATTTAAAACATATGTCTATGTTTAGGAAGAAGCGTTTTGTAGCGTTGAAGGTGGTAAAAAGTGCCCCGCAATACACTGAGACAGCTTTGGATGAGATCAAACTACTCCGATGTGTAAGTCCCTTTAGCGTACACAGATAGAAACGAGTTACTGAGGAGAACATTATAAAACTAAACTGATCCTGATTGAAAACTGGTAACCATATTTTCCAGGTAAGGGACAGTGATCCCTCTGACCCCTACAGAGAAACTGTCGTCCAACTGATTGATGACTTTAAGATCTCTGGAGTCAACGGAGTGCGTATCCTTGACCATCAACAGTCTGGCTGTCAGTCTACCTAGCTGTATGTTGTGTTGACCCATCTGTCATTCAGTCCAATAGTTAGTCTCCTTAGCTTCTCTCAGATGTCTGTATGGTTCTGGAGGTTTTGGGTCATCAACTTTTAAAATGGATCATCAAGTCAAACTACATGGGACTTCCTCTCGTCTGTGTCAAGACTATCCTCAGACAGGTAACACCGAGTTCAGTCATCTTTTCTGTATCACAATTTGCCTCATCAGGCTTAACCACAGCATTGACTCTGATTGATTGGCAGTGATTCAGGTCTGTTTGCTTTTAGGTGCTTCAGGGTCTGGACTACCTTCACACTAAGTGTAAAATCATCCACACTGACATCAAACCAGAGAACATCTTGCTAGAAGTTGATGAGGTGTACATCAGGAGGTTGGCAGCAGAAGCTACTGTCTGGCAGAGAGCTGGAGCCCCACCCCCTTCGGGATCATCAGGTGAGGTGCAGTGATGTGATTGGTCAGACAGACATGACATCAAACTATTAACAATATTGCTTGACCTGTTATGTGGTAGCCTTTTTAGACCAAATAGAGTTTTAAACTGTTTTAAGAAAAACAAGACAAAAAAGTAAACTTTTATTTAAGCAATGTCGCTCACACAATTACTCAGATGAGGCCAAGTGAAAACAGTTACTGAGATGAGTCAAAGTCTGGGAGCTGTGGTTTTCACTCTTTCCAGACAGACAGCTGCATGTATCTGTCTCTCAGCATGTCTCACTGTAACCTGTTAAGCTGTCTGTCAGCCAGCTGTCTGTCTGCTTTCTAAACTGTCTCCTCCTTCTAACAGTTCTAACTCACCTGTCTATCTGTCTTTTTTCCTCTGCTGTATTTTATGTACGTCTTTCCTTCCTCTATTTTTGTTTCTGATGTTTTCTTCCATTTCTCTCTTTCTCGCTCTCTCTCTCTCCCTATATGTCTTTCTGTATGTGTCTCTCTATCTCTAGTTAGCATGGCTCCCAGGAATCTACAGGTAAGTGTCCAGGTGTAATGCCTTCTCTGCTCTCATTGGTTACTGTCATTTCAGATTGTATTTAATCTGCAGTACAGTGCCTTAGCAGATTGGACAAAACAGCTGAATTTGAAAAACAGTCTGCAGCAAGGTAATTACAACATACGTACCCCCTCCACCCCTATTCACAATGTGTGTACGTGTGTGTGTGTGTGCGTGTGCGCGCGTGTATGTATGTAGGCTGGTAAAATGTCAAAAAACAAGAAAAAGAAGTTGAAGAGAAAAGCAAAGCGTCAGCAGAAACTGTTGGAAGAGAGACTGATAGATATACAGGTAACTCAGTCGTAACAGTACTGTAGTAGTACTATTATAACGCAACAGCAATAGTACTGTAACAGTATTGATATACTGTAGAAATGAGCATTTATTCACCAATGATAGAAAACTAAACAACAAAAGTTCTCTGTAGAATAAGTGTCTGTGTTCTCCTATGTTTTCTTCAGAGGATGGAGGAGGATGACGTTTACCAACATGACCACACAGACAGTAACTGTGAGAACACACCCACATACACAGTGATGGACACACACATACATACACAGTGATATACACATGGCTAAAAAAAAGCTGCACAAAGGGTGACATCCTCTCTCATAACCCCGAACAACAGTGAGTAAAAACGACCAAAAGCGGTGTTTCAGATAAACACAGTTGTGTCTGTTTATAGGCTCTCCAGTTGTCAACGGCAACTCTTCCTGTCCCACAACCAATAACAAAGCAAGTCCTGAGTCCACCTGCTCATGGTTGGAAGACAGTTTCAATCTCCATGCTCCTGGTCGTTTCTCCAGCCCGGCCTCTGGCTTGTCAGGTTTTTCCAGCTCTGTGATGTCAGCAACGTCAGAGTCAGCACTTTCTACTCAGTCAGGATACTCAAGCGGAAGAGATGGTGGGAAAACACTCGGATAATCTTGCACACATATAACACACTTGACGGGTAATGTGAAACCCCTCTCACTGTCTCTCTTCAGTGTTCAGTGCGTCTGATTTCGTCCTTAGTCCCCTGGATCATCAGAATGCCAACAAGCTGAAAGTGAAGATTGCTGATCTGGGAAATGCATGCTGGGTGGTAAGACATCTTCCTCCTCCATCTTCAACTCGACTCAACTTGAGTTTATCTTTCAACAAATGAACCCGCTCTCTCCCTCTCCCCGTCTCCCTCTCCTCCTCTCCCTCTCCCTCATCCAGCACAAACACTTTACAGAGGATATTCAGACCAGACAGTACAGAGCTCTGGAGGTTCTGATTGGAGCAGAGTATGGCCCTCCTGCTGACATCTGGAGCACTGCCTGCATGGTGTGCACATGCACACACACACACGCAGACACTGACACAGTCTGACTGATTTACATATATATATACACAATTAAAAACATGTATTGATACATTTTTATACACACAAACACTTCAGAGAAAGTCATGTTTAATGTCACCTTTATATTACATCTTCATACGCGTGTTCACACTGGAGCATCTCTCAAACCACCGATTGATGAATGAATCCATTGGTTGATATTTATGTTATATTTATGTTTCAGGCGTTTGAGTTGGCTACAGGAGATTATTTGTTTGAGCCTCATTCAGGAGAAGATTATACCAGAGATGAAGGTACTATTCAGTAATTCTACACACCCTACTGCATTGTATTGACGTGCGTAATTCATTCATTGTGAATCCAAGATTTCTACCAGTTCACTGTTTTTACTTTCTGTGTTCAGATCATATTGCTCACATCATTGAACTACTTGGCCCGATTCCTGTGCCCTTTGTTTTGTCTGGCAGGTACTCCAGAGAGTACTTCAACAGGAGAGGTGAGGCAGCCTGCCTACCAACTCTCTGATTGGCTGTTTGTTAATGCATTTATTCATTTGAAGGAAAGCAACTGTAGTTGAAGTCTCTCACATTTATCGTACCTGTGTACTCCTCTGCATGTTTCACCTATGTATTATTTACCTGCCATACCTCTGTGCCCTTGTCAATCAGTATTTCCTGTGTATCCGTCTGTTTCAACTGTGCATGATCAACCAATCTGACCTTTGCTCTCATCTGATCGTCTCAGGTGAGCTGCGTCATATCTCCAATCTGAAGCCATGGGGTCTGTTTGAAGTTCTGTTGGAAAAATATGAGTGGCCGTTGGACCAGGCAGCGCAGTTCAGTGACTTCCTGTTGACCATGTTGGAGCTGCATCCTGAACGCAGAGCAACAGCAGCACAGTGTCTGCAGCACCCGTGGCTGCAGACTTAAGCACACACACACCCGCACAAACGATCAGTGGTTCGAGGATGGTTGTCTCTCTTTGTTACACTGTGGTGATTTCATGTGATGTGGGAAATTATCAACTTGTTTTGGTAGTTCCATCAGAGTTTTACTGTGGCTGAATCCAGATGTCCTCCTCTGAAATCCAATCCAGGTGTGGTTGTGTTTGATCAATCAATCAAATTTTATTTGAATGAGAACTACATTGTTTGTCTGTCGTGTGTAACTGCAACAGTTGACACAAGATAAGGTCTGGCTGTGTGGATGCAAAGAAAGCGTATGAATGTTTTCACGCACTGACACGCAGGATTTCTATTGGTGCTGTCAGTGGGAGTGAGAGTGTGAAAAATATAAGAAAGCATATGGAAACTAGCACTGCACACTAATTTTAAACTGCCTTGAGTAGTGTGTAGTTCATTATCATGAGGTTAGTGAGAAGAGGAGTGATCTAGCAGGTTAAGTAACAGTTATGCTATATATGTTGTGTATTTTTGTAGATTTAACACTATATATTAAGTGCTAAATCTTGTGTTCCTCAGGGATGGTCGTGGGGTCCTTGTTGGTTTCTCAGTTTAGATCAATTGATTAAAGAACATTTGTAAATACTCTTCTGTTTCATATTCTATTTTTCACAGCAAATGAAAGCTGAATACTCTCACAGTGAGTTTTTTAATGAATAAAACTCCGACCTTATTTTTTATATTCACCATCATTATCAAATCTTGCATTTGAACAGACTGACATCTTTTGATCATGAAGTCTGGGATACAGTTGCAAGTCCATTAGGTTCAGCTTTGCAATTTGGTGCAGAGGGACATTGTGTTGGATGCTTAACTGAAGTGAGACTAATAGAGGGGAATAATTAGAGAGTAATAAGGGAGGTAGCGGAAGCATGATGTGCCTCTTACAGCAATGAGATAGAATTCACAATTCTCTATTAAGTCCACGCACCTGAAAACACAAGCCGACATCTGGATTCAGCCTCAGGTATTTCCTCCCTACTGTTTTTTGACCTCCATTAAGTCACCACAGTGACAATCAAGAGATTTATTGCAACAATATTATGATTTGATGATTTATTGAACAGTGTGTGACAACGTTTCCTTAAACTGTTTAGTGTTTCAGTCTTTTCTGTGCTGAAGACTCATACTGATTTTTCTGCAAATTTTGCTGATTTCTGCTGTTCCAGTTTCATTGATATATTTGCGTTAAGTATAATTTATGTAATTGGTTTAAATTTTTTGGATTTTCTGCAGTTTTTCACTTTCTACTGAGTTTGTGTTTAACATAATCTATACCTCTATGAATCGGTACGAAAGCTGTGAGAATATATTGATCATTGGTTGTAGATCAAGGAGTTTTTTGACTTCTGATCCTTTTTGATTACGACGATGAAGAGTTTTGGTCTAGATGAGCACGCCATAGCTTCCTTACAGCAGCAGACCCTCTCACTGACTGACAACAGTATTCATCGTAATAATTGCAGTATTGATATTTGTAGCAGACCGCTGACCTCCTCACCTGTTCATCTGCCCTGTTTATCTTCTGAGAAATAGTGCCTTGAAATGACCTTGACTCCCTACTCCCTATCACGTGACATCAGTGACAAAATGTTTTTTTCTACATGTATGGTCTGTGTGGAATGCTTCATCTGTGAAAATAAAAAAAATAAAAAATGAAAGCATCCATGAGGTGTTTCCTGACATCTGACGTTTTCCCTCTAGGAAGTCAGCCTGCAAGACAAGAATCTATCTATCTATCTATCTGTCTGTCTGTCTGTCTGTCTGTCTGTCTGTTTGTTTGTCTGTCTGTCTGTCTAGCTATCTATCTGTCTATTCATTACATTACATTACATTCATTTAGCAGATGCTTTTATCCAATGCGGCTTACGTTGAGATATACCCAAAAGTTCAAGATGTAAACATAGTACATAAGTACATAAATAATTAATGGAAAACTGGGGAAAATCACTTCAAGTGCTTGCTGTCAAGTGTGTAGTTATAAGTTATAATCAGGGAGTGAGGTGCAGTCTGAATCGGTGAGTTTTCAGTCTGCGATGAAAGCATTGGAGCGATTCTGCTGTCCTGATGTCTATGGGAAGTTCGTTCCACCATTGAGGAGCCAGGACGGAGAACAGACATGATTTAGTTTGGCGTTGGTCACCAGCGCCTCGCAGTGAAGGAGTGGCAAGCTGTCTGGCAGTGGCAGATCAGAGTGGACGGGCTGGGTTGTAAGGTTTGACCATTTTCTGAATTCACCATCTATCTATTCATCCATATCTATCTATCCATCCATTCATTCATCCATCCCAGTATAGTCCGTTGGACGGCGCACACCTCTTGAATTCAGTTGAGCTGGTGTTAAGATGTCTTCTGTGGAGTTCACTTCTTACATGGTCCGACTCCTCATCATTCACAGCTGAATAGAGGTCAGTCTTTCTGCACTTACTATCAATAAAAAACATCAACACTGATTAATATTTATTAACTGAAAACACATTCATTTCAAATATTTTTTTTATTGAGGAATATCACTGTGTTAAAGGAATTTTGTTGGTGTGATCACTCTGACCTGCTCTTTGTCTACTCTGATGTGTTTGGTGCCAATGATCTGTTCAGTCTGACCTGTTTGTTGTATGAAGTAATGCTTCAAAGATTAGACCCGACAAGTGCCGGGAGATGTGTCTTCTTATTATGTCTTGACTGCCATAACCAACCTTGTACCAGGGACAAGAGTTCCCGTCCCAATTGGAGAGATGTACGTGTGTGTGTCAGCTATCTTAGTAAACGCCTAGGTCCAGAAGTGTAGAAAAAGGCAGGCCAACAGACTCATCTTTGAGTCTTCCTTTGTAACTTCCACTATGTAGTTGCTTTGTGAACGGTCCTTCTTGTACAAGAGTAAAGTATACTCTAAGTTTTAGACGTTGTCTCTGTTGCCTCTGTCTGCCTGTCATTCAGACACTAAAAATATTTTGACACACTGAAGTTAGATTCACAGACAATAAATACAATTTGTGACATTCAAATTTTTAAAGAATTAAACTAAGAACAACCAAGCAAGTAAAACAAGAGTAAAAAACAACATTTTCCCTCAAACCTCCCTACCCCTGGCTACGGCTCAGTACGATCAGGGAAGACAGTCACAAGTACAGGACACAACACCACAACAAACGACACGCAGTCACTTAGGCACTTCTCGTAAACCAGTAAAATAAGAAATGAAGAGTTGCAAAAATTATTGAGTATTAGCGTATACTTTATTTTTCAAGCGAAAACACATTTATTTATTGTAAATACCATAAACTGCTTTGTTTCATGTGTCTCCTGATGGTCCTTTTCGACACTGTTGAAACTAATTATATTTGTTTTACATAAAATTAATTGGTATGTTAATAAAATAATGACACAATTTGAATAAATTAATGGTGAATCTATTGATTTTTAGAACTGAAGGTGTATCCAGGCGCTACAATACCCTTGTTTTAGATATAAAAGCGTAATTGCTGACGTCCTCATTGATGTGGTTACTGTTCATATTTACATATTGTTTTATGTCTATATTAAAAAATATCTAAATGTAAATTTTTTTGTCAGTTTTTTTCCTAATTTTCCCCAAGTCCCACAGGACTTGACTGCCCCCCCCAAAACAAAACAAAACAAACAGCAACAGTCTCATATGGACAAGTATCAAATGTTTATTCAAAAAGCAGTCCTCCTCTGCATCCTCTGTCATTGGCCTTTGTCTCCTGGGACCACCTGGAAAGCCTACAAGACATTAAGGACACTGTCAGTCCCTTATCAGATCAATAAAGTATAGAAATGTACTGCTTCTTACTTACCGGTACTGTGCTGAACTGCAAGACTTCCAGCAATGGGACAAGATGAGAAGGGTCCGACACCAGGCAACCACAACACACACACAACTGGTTGTTTGGTTTGCCTGAAAAACAAATGAGTTCAAATAAACTCTATTGGACACTACTGTACTGACACCACAACAGTCATGCTAATTATGAACAAATACTTTGTAACTGAATGGAGCCCTAAAACTCATTAAAAAACATTAAAAAACCCAACCCAACACAAATGTTTGCTCTGCCTGCTCCACGATGATGTGGACAAACTTCCAAATAACTAACAAAAGGTGGCTAGGGACACTACTTTCTACAGAAAGACACAGTGTGGAACAAAACAAGAGGTGAATTTGGAACATATGACTGTTTCTATATCAACACATTATTTCACATAACCGTTGCTGGAGAAACCTCCTTCTTCCAAAAAACAAGTCTGCAATGCAACAAGGACACATTACCAAGGCACTCACACATTAACATCTGCATTTATATTAATCAACATATTGACACCCAACTGCTCTTGTCAACATAACACATTATTTCATAGACAGTCATTCTAATTAAGGGACACGAGGACTTACACCTACTGAAAATGGAGGGGTGATTTCAAGCTATTTTCTGCCATTTTTGCACGTTATTTCCATTTTTAACTTTTTGCTGTTTGGGGCATTTTCGACATGCTAACCCCTTATGTATTGCGATTGCGATTTTGGACCGATGAGAAAATGAGGTTTTCTGGCGTCTAATTCACA
>JAFBJQ010000209.1:154318-163978 GCA_016785345.1 Trinectes maculatus | reverse complement strand
AGACACACTCACTTCACAGTTTCTACATTAACTGACCCTGATGAAAACAACAGTTTGTTATCTTTTTCATTTGTTCAGATGTTATGTTGTTATGTTCCTGGAGCCAATCAATTCCCATGCTGCTGTGGTATGTGGGCGGAGACAACTGCCAATCAACACTTTATTATTTTGGGGTCAGAGTAACAGAGTGTGTGTGTGTGTGTGTGTGTGTGTGTGTGCGTGTGTGTGTGTGTGTGTGTGTGTGTGGTTCTGTTCTCATGAGGACCACATGTCGTCCTTCGGTTCATTAGGTCAAAGAGAGGTCACGATTAGCTTCAGCTGATATTAGGGGTTTGTTGCTGATCACTGCTGGTCACAGAGAAGCCTGAGTGTGTGTGTGTGTGTGTGTGTGTGAGTGTGTGTGTGTGTGTGGGCCGCGGGCCCTCAGCAGCGCAGCGTGGGACGGAGAGCGCTCGTAAAGGAGCCGACAAGTGTTTCACACTCGTGCAATAAAAGGTTTGGTTTCCGTGCTGTCGGGCCGAGGTGCAGCCAGCTGGGAGGAGGTGCCGGTGTCGGCCGCGTCTCTCAGCCCAGACAAAAGCACCTTTCTCTGGGCACAGGAGCTGGCGGCTTGGCCCCCGCTCCAAACATTCCCCTGTGGAGGGGCGCGTCGCTGGCGTTGTGGCCGGCAGCTGTTTTGTCTGAGGACGCGGAGGACGTTGTAGTCTTTGGGTAATGTTCGGGTGACGTGCGCGGACGCACAGCTCCTGAGGTGAGAGTGGAACGGGAGACGTGGGTTTGGAGTGGGATTAATGAATGAGGTCTGTGTCTGTCGGGGTTTTCGTGTGTGTCCAGGCTCGTCCATGAAGACGGGTTCAAACAGGACCACAGCGTCTAACCCTAACCCTAACCCTAACCCTAACCCTAAGTCAACACCACACACCACACTGACGGTGCTGCGCTCTGCAGCGCCATGGACGACACAACGACTCCATCGCAGGCATGAACACTCAACACCAAGCACAGTGGACCGGAGAGGACAGACGGACGAGTCCACCTGTCCATCCAGAGACACATTAAGACGCTGTGGTTTGGTCACAGCTCGGTGTCTGGGTTCAGCGTCTGATGCGCCGCTTGACACGTTTAGCACCTGAGGACATAAAACTGGTCAAACGTGCGTTACTGTCTCGTACGCGGATGGAGCTGCGTGGTTCCTTTTCCTACACGGAGACGGGACAGAGCGAGAGGAGGGGAGGACAGACAGACGCGAGCAGACGAAGGGCGTCCCCCGAGGAACATTTCTAAAGACAATTTATATATTTTGGAGAGATAAACCATCTGCCTGTTTGTTCTCCTCATAAATCCTGCAGTCACTTTTACTGGCTCGTCTCAGCCACCGTCTCCTTCTTCCTGCTGTGTGTGTTCTCTCGCAGCGCAGCGCCCCGCCCGTCCTCAGCTGCTGGACAAGTGGATCAGACAGCTGCGTCCTCAGCACCAGAGGCCGGCTTTTGCCTTTTCGTTCTCGACCTTCGACCTCTCTGACCACACCAGGGTCCTGATGTGATGTTTCTGACCTGCTGGCGACGGCAGCAGCTGGATTCCTGGAGTCGCTGCTGACGTGAAATAAGCTGCAGGCCAGAAAGGAGTTTTTGGAGGAGCAACCTCCACATGATAGTTGGTTTCCTGCTGGAGTAGATTAACTTACCAGCCACATACAAGTTCATCAGGACTCCACTGACAGTTCTTTGGTGATTTTCCCATTTCCTGTTTGTAGCTGCAACCGAGCGTCCACGCCTGTTCCTCAGGATGAAGTCCTCCACTGACGCTCATGTCTTTGACTTTACTTCCAGCCGTTCATCTCCTTGAGTTTGCTGATGCTGGTCCCTTTGACGGGGGTGGAGGGGGGAGGGGTGTAGAGAGGCAGGGTGGGGGTGCTGCAGCCTCGCGTCCACCGCTTCTCAGTGGCGATTGTCCACACGCTGCGAGACGACTTCTTCTTGGACTTGTCTGTCTCCTCCTTAGCGGTGCCTGGGGACATGGTCTGGTGAGGGAACGAGGAGGAGACATGGAGGTCAGATTATTTCGCCTTTGAACCCCCTGCCCAATCAATCAATCAATCAATCAATCAATCAATCAATCAATCAATCAATCAATCAATCAATCAATCAATCAGTGTTTGTAAAGCAAAATGAGCTGTAGACAGAAAATGATGATGACAACAACAACAACAATAATAATAATAATGAATAAGCAGATGCCTGATGTCTGCAGGGGACAGACCTGAGACCATCGTGACAAAGACGCCTCACCTCAGGTTTCTGTTTCGTGAAAAGGTCACGACCCACAGACCTTAGTGAAGGTTCATATAGGGTAAAACAAAGCGTGTAAAAAGTGGAACAGATCAGGACTCACGCAGCAGCAGAGGGTGAAGCAGCTGAGCTTGGCGGCGTTCCGTCCCGTCCCCGCGTAGCGGTTCTTCTTTGGCAGCAGAAGGACGAAGGACACGGCCAGAGACAGGTGGTAGAAGCTGTGGACGTAGGCGTAGTCCCACTCCTGCAGAGAGGAGGAAACGTGGAGACGGAGCTTCAGACTCAGTGACTTCATCAGCGTGGAGCTGACTGGTGTGTGAATGCTGAGTCAGGACATTCCTCTGTTTGAACAGGTGCGCTTGTTTCGAGGTCACTCACCTGGAAGTAGAAACGCAGCATCAGAGCGAGAGCGCCGAAGCAGCAGCCTGGACCCACCTGCTGCGTGTACACCACCTTCTCCGGATACACCGCCCTCAGCTGCTTCATCTTCTGCAGCTGGAACATCAGGACGCAGAGTGGTCACTTTTCACACATACACACATACACACACACACACACACACACACACACATATATACACCGTTTTTTGGCCACTCACCCACTTGACAGTGATGATGAAGACGGCAGAGCCGATGGGCCCAGAGTAGATCCCATAGCCCCAGCGATCCTGGTAGATCCTCACGGCGATGGTCAACACTCCGAACATGGTTATACTGGAACGCTGGGGTTCCTCAAAGTCGCCCAGAGCTGAGTCAGAGTCAGAGTCAGAGACAGAGTCAGAGTCAGAGACAGAGACAGAGACAGAGACAGAGACAGAGTCAGAGTCAGAGACAGAGACAGAGTCAGAGTCAGAGACAGAGACAGAGACAGAGACAGAGTCAGAGTCAGAGACAGAGACAGAGTCAGAGTCAGAGTCAGAGACAGAGACAGAGACAGAGACAGAGACAGAGTCAGAGTCAGAGACAGAGTCAGAGTCAGAGACAGAGACAGAGACAGAGACAGAGACAGAGACAGAGTCAGAGTCAGAGACAGAGACAGAGACAGAGTCAGAGACAGAGTCAGAGTCAGAGTCAGAGACAGAGACAGAGACAGAGACCGAGTCAGAGACAGAGTCAGAGACAGAGACAGAGACAGAGACAGAGTCAGAGAGTAGACATTTACCTCATTTTCCAACATACTACATCTCATCCACAGTTAAAATAACAACACACACACACACACACACACACATGGCTTCCTGTACCTATCAGCGTGACCCACATGGAGAGCGCGGTGCCGTACACGCTGAAGTATTCCAGAACGTCGTACCTCATGAAGCACAGAATGGACAGACCTGGTCCATCACAGGCGTGGTAGATCTGAAGAAGACGCATCAGAACATCAGCACGGTTTCATGAATGCTCGTCATGTATGAACAGAACAGTTTAAAAAACACAGAGCTTCAGAGGAGGCACAGAAACATCACACCAGCCCATCACATGTAAGCTGCTGCTCACCGCCGTGAAGAACATGGTGAAGAAGTAGACCATGGCCTCGGTGTGGAAGCCCCTCTTGGCCGCCACGCTGGCTGCAGGCAGGAACACCAGGCTGCTAACTGTGGGAAGCAACATCTTGGCAATAAAGGCTCCCATGTTGGAGGAACAGTGAAGGCACCACAGAGACAGTGAAGGCACCACAGAGACAGTGAAGGACCTTCAGAGAGATCTCATGGAGGAGATGAGTTCAGGAAACTGTTGAATCACCTACTGGAGGTGTAGGTCCTCAGGTCTGTTAGTCGTCCCTCTGTGTGGCAGACTGACTCTGTGTAGGACTGAGTGAACACTCACACACGCACACACACACACACACACACACACACACACACACACACACACACACTCTCTCTCTCTCCCAGCTGTCCAGTGGGGCCCTTTAAAGTTTAAATGTCCCTCAGGCCTGCGGGGCCACAGGGGCCTGGATGTGCAGCGTCATCACTCGGCAGCTGTTTGCATACCAGGGCGACGAGTGTGACAAGGGGGCGGAGCTTCAACACATGTTGTCAGTCCTCATTCACACACACACACACACGTGTTATAGTCACAATACACAGATGTCAGGTCACACATGACGACAAATATAAAATACACAACATCATTTGTACTGACTCTGACTCACGAGGACACATGTTGGTTTTATTTTTGTGAACTGACCCTTTAAACCGCTCTCACTCAGCAGCTTTACAGTCGCTGACGCTGTTCAGACGCCAAACAAGGCAAACGTCCACATTCGCACGGCTGTTGCCCGTCACGTGTGGGGGCATGTGTTGAAGTGATGGCGGCGCGGCAGCAGTTGGCGCCCTCTGCTCGGCCCTCAGCTGTTCCACCTGCTCGGGGCCCGACGCAGCCACACAAAGGCAGCAGTATGAGGCTGAGGGCTCTCGCTCCACGCCTCAGATTCTCAGAGTTCCTCAGTAACCCGAGTCGCCGCAGACCAGGCTGCATACGCACACACCCCACCGCTGTGGAAAAGCCGCCGCGCCCCCTGCTGGCCCCCGCTGGCCCCGCCCTGTGCCGGGACGCAAACACACGCCTGCAGTCGGCATTTTCTCATCCACACGTCAGCGCTGAGATCATGAAGAGAAGACAGAGCGTAGACGATCGGCTGAACAGGCCCAGTGACCTCTCCGTGACCCCTCCGAGAGAAGAACATTCATGTGTCCAACCCACCTGTGGGTCAAAGGTGACATCAGCTGAGCCCCCCTCAGGAACTGGTGGTCGAGAGGTCACAGGGGTCATGGCTGGGATGTGCTGTAGAAAGTGAACGTGTGAAAGTGTGAGAGTGACCACAGACACAAAGCTCATGTCCAACAGGATGGAGACACTGAAGATCAAAGACCCAGGTGATCTGCTCCTGATGATCAGCTGATCATTAGTTAGGAACATGGCACAAAAACACAATGAAGTGAGACGTTGTGTCAGTGTCGCAGCAGCAGCAGGTGTTGGACGACGGTGATCTGACGGTGATCATCAGACCCTCAGCTCTTCTCGTCCAGGAGGCTTTGTGACCTTCACCTCAGGGCTCCTCAGAGACAACATGGCAGCTGAGTGTGGGAATCTGGAGGCCACCTCCTGGACACATGTGAAAAAACACTCCTTTTGACTCAGTCATAAATAGTTGTGACCTCTGACCCTGAATCATTTCCACTGATAATTGCGTCGGCCAGTGGCTCAATAAAACCAGAGCCAGCGACTCGGTTCCTCCAGCTCCTCAGGAAACGCTCGTATGATTCTTCCTTCACTTCAGATGTTTTCCTCTGGGTTTTGTTTGTTTGGGTTAAATTCCACTCAGCTCTTCCCTTCTTCTTCTTCTTCTTCTTCTTCTTCTTCTTCTTCTTCTTCTTCTTCTTCTTCTTCTTCTTCTTCTTCTTCTTCTCATCATATGAGACTTCTTAAGAAGCAGGAAATGATGTTTCTCCTTCACAGTGACCGTTGGCGTCTCCTCCCGTCATAACATTAATACAGATCTGGATCTGAGGTTTCTCAGCCTGTTAGCCGCACTGTGACTTTAACATCACAACAACAGCACCACAGACTCGCCTTCTGTGTGTGTGTGTGTGTGTGTGTGTGTGTGTGTGTGTGTGTGTGTGTGTGTGTGTGTGTGTGCCAGAGAGGCGGACATGGGAAACTTCTCTGCAGTTGTGTTTTATAACTCTTTTAATTGCAGGTTCGTCTGGTGCCAACATTAATGACTCCAGACACACACACACACACACACACACACACACACACACACACACACACACACAGTGTCGAGGGTGGCTGAGTTTTAATTGGTGTCGGTAGGTTTTTTTTCTCCTGAATCAGCTGGTGAACGTGGAAACGGAGCAGAACGTTGATTTGTCTGTGTGGTTGTGTGGTTGTGTGGTTGTGTGTTGTGTGTGTTGTGTGTGTGTTGTGTGTGTTGTGTGTGTGTTGTGTGTGTTGTGTGTGTTGTGTGGTTGTGTGGTTGTGTGGTTGTCAGACTCCAGGAGCTCCATCGTTAATTCATCAAATTAAAAAGTGTTTCGGATTGTGACTGTGACTGTGTTGTTGTTATGATGTAATGTGTGTGTGTGTGTGTGCGCGCGTGTGTGTGTGTGTGTGGGAATGTGTCGAACTTGGTCCAGCGAGAATTGAGCGAGAGAAGAAGAGAGGAGAGAATAACAGAGAGAACAAGTGCAGAGCTGCAGAGAGAGAGACAGCTGTGGAAACAGAGGAGGGAGGGGGGGCTGAGGAACAACAGCAGAGGAAGGTCAAGACAAACATCAGAGAGACGAGGAGACACCGTCCACCAGAGGGAGAGACGACCTGCTGGGCAGACACGGTGGTCCTCAGACGTCTAATTGTCCTCCTGTCGTCCTTCCCTCCATCTCCTCCATCTCCTCCATCTCCTCCATCTCCTCCATCTCATTCCTCAAGAGGGAAGGTGCCCACTCCAGCATCACTTAAAGGAATAGTTCCAAAAAGTATGTACATATATAAGCAATGTAAAAATGAAGGCAATGATGAAACTGTATCACTTTGTGTCGCACTCTGACGAGTTCTCTCTGTATACACTGACCTGTAATGGAGAACGTACCACTCCATCATCTCCATCGTCTCCATCATCTCCATCATCTCCATCATCTCCATCGTCTCCATCGTCTCCATCATCTCCATCATCTCCATCATCTCCATCGTCTCCATCATCTCCATTATCTCCATCGTCTCCATCGTCTCCATCGTCTCCATCGTCTCCATCGTCTCCATCATCTCCATCATCTCCATCATCTCCATCGTCTCCATCATCTCCATCATCTCCATCATCTCCATCGTCTCCATCATCTCCATCATCTCCATCATCTCCATCATCTCCATCGTCTCCATCATCTCCATCGTCTCCATCATCTCCATCATCTCCATCGTCTCCATCATCTCCATCGTCTCCATCGTCTCCATCATCTCCATCGTCTCCATCATCTCCATCGTCTCCATCGTCTCCATCGTCTCCATCATCTCCATCGTCTCCATCATCTCCATTATCTCCATCGACTCCATCGTCTCCATCATCTCCATCGTCTCCATCGTCTCCATCGTCTCCATCATCTCCATCGTCTCCATCGTCTCCATCATCTCCATCATCTCCATCGTCTCCATCGTCTCCATCGTCTCCATCGTCTCCATCATCTCCATCGTCTCCGTCGTCTCCGTCGTCTCCATCGTCTCCATCATCTCCATCATCTCCATCGTCTCTGTCTCCCTGTCTCTTCTGGTGAAGCGGTAGACAGATGATGTAACCACGGTAACTGTAACAGGTGAATGACATCATAAGATGGAGAAATGACACACAGTTGTGAGAATCCGGTTGTTTGTTGCTTCATGTAAAGGTACAGTTCATATAATGTGCTGTCCCTCTCCTCCTCCTCTTCTTGGAGATGGAGGAAGAGGAGGAGGGGGGGCAGGGAGAGGGGGGGAGGAGGAGGGGGGCAGGGGAGAACACCTTACCTCCCTCCCTCCCCTTCTTCCTCCCTCTCTGTCTCTCCCTCTTCACTCCACAGCAACAGCAGCACCACTCACCAACACAACACAACACACCACTCGCTGTCCCTGGCACACTCACACTCAAACACACTAACACACACACACAGACACACACACGCATACACACACACACACACACACACACACACACACACACACTGAGTGGCATCCTCATCACAGACTGAGAAGCCCTTGGACTGCTGCAGGCGAGGTGAGAGGCTGACTATTCCAAACCTCCTCTGAGTCTGTGTGTGTCTGTGTGTGTGTGTGTGTGTGTGTGTGTGTCTGTGTGTGTGTGTCAGAGAGAGACTGGGTATGTTTTGCTGAGCTTGTGTATTTCAGTGTGTCTGTGTGTTCTTGTGTGTGTGTGTATGTGTGTGTTGGCTGTTTGCATGTCTGCATGTGGTGGTGTGTTTTGCATCTGCTCCATGTGTGTATATACAGTCTGTGTGTGTGTGTGTGTGTGTGCGTGTGTGTGTGTGTGTGTGTGTGTGTTTACGAAGTACACTGGAGCCAGTTTTGCACCAGACCAAAACAAATCCACAAAATAATGCTGGCTTTCTTGAGGGTGTGTGTGTGTGAGTGTGTGTGTGAGTGTGTGTGAGTGTGTGTGTGTGTGTGATACTTGTCGAGTTGTGGATTGTGGTTGTGTTGTGGCTCTGAACCGCTGCAGTGAATTACAGGATAAAACCTCCAGGTTCAGTGTCGAGTTTCACTTTCAGCCCCGACTCCACTTTCTCTTCTTCATGTAAATAATCATCTGCTCAGACCAAACGTGTCCTGCTGAGACGTCCTCGCCTGAGTCCCTGCACAGGACGAGGCTGTGGGACAGTCTGCTGTCTGTGTCCACGTGTTGTAGTGTATTGTAGTGTATGTCCAGCACTGTCCAAAGACAAGAGGACATGAAGTTACATTTTACATTACATGAAAACAACAACAAGCACAACAAGCAGTTCCACTCCAGTCCAGCAGGTGGTCGTTTCTCCTGACAGCAGATGATATCATCATAAGACGTAATCACACAATGACTATGATGAGACGTCCTCGGTGGTCTTTACTAGAATACTGCAGGTGTGATGTGGACAGGAAGTGGACAAGGTTGTGGACAGGCTGTGGACAGGCTGTGGACAGAATGTGGTCAGGCTATGGAAAGGATGTGGACAGGTTGTGGACAGGCTGTGGACAGGATGTGGACAGGATGTGGACAGGCTGTGGACAGGATGTGGACAGGCTGTGGACAGGCTGTGGACAGGTTGTGGACAGGATGTGGACAGGATGTGGACAGGCTGTGGACAGGATGTTAGACTCTGTTACCTCTGCATGTCCCATATGTCCCAGATCAACATCAGGTCCTCTTGCTGTACATTTGTTTCACGACTGTGTCCTTGTGATTGTTATACACAACAGTTGTGTGTCATTGTGGAGACTGAACGTAACACTGTACTGAACACGCTCACATTCCTGGGACA
The DNA here is from genome assembly GCA_016785345.1 of Trinectes maculatus. Classification (NCBI taxonomy): domain Eukaryota; kingdom Metazoa; phylum Chordata; class Actinopteri; order Pleuronectiformes; family Achiridae; genus Trinectes; species Trinectes maculatus. Next base: position 154,684 of record JAFBJQ010000209.1, on the reverse strand, counting down.
CCCGGTCTCACACAGCGACTCAATAAATAGGTCAGAGTTCAAAGGTGAGAAATCGAATCCAGTACTGTTTACTCCAGGTCTGATTCACTGACCTCTGCTCGACCCCTCTGACTGTCTCATACACCGGTCCTGTGTCCTCCTGTCTCTGTCTCTTCTCTCCTCTTCTTTTGTCCCTGTCTGTGTGTGTGTGTCTCTGTGTGTGTGTGTGTGTGTCTGTGTGTGTGTGTGTGTGTGTGTGTGTTCGAGGCTTCCAGTTCTACAAAAACAAGACAGTGAGTGGAGGGGCCTCGGGGGTCCGTCAGGGTGGGGACAGCTCACAGATGAGGGTCTGTGTTTACTTTCGCCATGAGAGAGAGAGAGAGAGAG
>JAFBJQ010000209.1:134318-149318 GCA_016785345.1 Trinectes maculatus | reverse complement strand
ACACGCTGGATAAGTGTGGCGTCTGCCAGGGCGACGGCAGCAGCTGCAGCAGAGTCACTGGCAACTTCCGCCGCGGGGCTGCGACTCTGGGTGAGTGTGTCGTCTTCACACACACACGTTTCAGCTTATATGTCATCTTATCACATCTCGTCGTGGCGTGGCGTGGCGTGGCGTGGCGTGGCGTGTTGTGTCATGTCTCGTGTATCGTATCATATTTTTATTTATATTACAGTGAAACCTCGACTTACCAACGCCCGTTCTCGCGAACAAATTCGACTTCCAAACCGGAACACGGAAAAATTAAAAACATTTCCCCGGCCGCCGCCATTACGTGTGACCCGTGAGCGAGTCTCAGAGCGTGTCAGGTGACTGAGGCTGTGTCAGGTGACTGAGGCTGTGTCCGAAATCGCTCCCTAACCCCTATATAGTCCCATATAGTCATTTCCCTATGTAGGGAGTAGGGAATAGGGATGGAAAAAAATCGCTTCGATTTACGAACGTTTCAACCTACGAACCCGATCACGGAACAAATTAAGTTCGTAAGTCGATGTTCATCTGTATTAGCATTTTGTTAACACTCATCTGTGTGTCTTCCAGGTTACTCGTTCATCACTCAAATCCCTGAGGGATCATGGGACATTCAGATCATTGAGAGGAAGAAGTCAGCCGATGTTCTGGGTGGGTACTTCCTCCTTTCCTGCACCTGACACATGAGAGACGAACCAGGCAGCCACTCAGTCTCTTTATAAATGTCTGATGTGCAGCTGTGACCGACCAGGCAGGAAACTTCTTCTTCAACGGGGCCTACAAAGTGGACAGTCCCCAGAACTTCCACGCTGCAGGCACCGTCTTCAAATACCGACGGCCCATGGACGTGTATGAGACCGGGATCGAGTACATCGTCGCCAAGGGCCCCATCGATCAGGCGATCAATATCCTGGTAAACACCAAACCTCCATCCATACATCTCTTCCACTGTGCTCCTCATCAGTCCTCATCTCATTGCTATGTGCATGAAGTGCATGTTGCCCTTTGCAGTTTGAAACATCACCACGAGATGTCACTAAATCCCACACACTAAACCTTTTAAGATACAAAACCTCCAATAATCATGTGATGTTAACAAATAACTTTTTAACTTTATCACAAACGATTTAGTTTGAAAACAGACAGCTCACATTAAAGGTCCAAATGTTTTTCTTACGTTTAAGAATTTGAACAAAATATTTTATTTTCTGCTTTATTTTGAAATCCAGTGGAGAATAGCAGACACACCTGCTCTGTTCTATTTATTCACTCTCACATTCAAACTGTGCAGCTGCATCATACACAGTAAACAGTAGTACACAGTACACAGTAAATTATTCTCACGCTGACTCGACTTGATAAAAACTGACGACTCAGTCATTTTCAAAGCGTGGCCTCATACGACCAGCCACAGATCAGTGTGTGTGATCTATAGTCAAACCAGGCTGCAGATGTTTCTCAGGAAACATCTGCAGCCTGGTAGGAAATATGTTCATCTGACATCTAAACTGAATTCAAAGTAAAATACATTTACACGTCCAGCCATTCCTGAATCAGTCAGAACATCAGTCAGAACATCAGTCAGAACATCTGTCAGAACATCTGTCAGAACATCTGTCAGAACGTCAGTCAGAACATCAGTCAGAACATCAGTCAGAACATCTGTCAGAACGTCAGTCAGAACATCAGTCAGAACATCAGTCAGAACATCAGTCAAACATCAGTCAAACATCAGTCAGAACATCAGTCAGAACATCAGTCAAACATCAGTCAGAACATCAGTCAGAACATCAGTCAGAACATCAGTCAAACATCAGTCAAACATCAGTCAGAACGTCAGTCAGAACATCAGTCAGAACATCAGTCAAACGTCAGTCAGAACATCAGTCAAACATCAGTCAGAACATCAGTCAAACATCAGTCAGAACATCTGTCAGAACGTCAGTCAGAACATCAGTCAGAACATCAGTCAAACATCAGTCAGAACATCAGTCAGAACATCAGTCAGAACATCATTCAGAACATCAGTCAGAACATCTGTCAGAACATCTGTCAGAACATCAGTCAGAACATCAGTCAGAACATCATTCAGAACATCAGTCAGAACATCAGTCAGAACATCTGTCAGAACATCATTCAGAACATCAGTCAGAACATCATTCAGAACATCAGTCAGAACATCAGTCAGAACATCAGTCAAACATCAGTCAGAACATCATTCAGAACATCAGTCAGAACATCAGTCAGAACATCAGTCAAACATAAGTCAGAACATCTGTCAGAACATCATTCAGAACATCAGTCAGAACATCAGTCAGAACATCATTCAGAACATCAGTCAGAACATCTGTCAGAACATCAGTCAGAACATCAGTCAGAACATCTGTCAGAACATCAGTCAGAACAGTTTGAACCCGCAGGTTGAATTCTTCCTGGATAAACGTGACACATCGGATGAACTAAAGTCTTAAAGTCTTCTTCCTGGTTTCACTTTTTCTTCTTACCAATCTGAAAGCTGTGTAAACAAACAGACCTCGACTTGACTTTGGTTCCTCATCACGCAGGTGTGGAACCAGAACGGTCGCACCCCGTACATCACCTACGAATACACCGTCCTGCGGGATGCCCTGCCGCCCATCCCGCCCCCTCCTGTCTACACCGGGTCAGACACCTCGGCTGGGGAGGTGTCTGTGGAGATGGGGAGTCTGCTGTCCCCTAACAGCAGTGTCTATGACCCGGCAGCTCCTCAGCTGGAGCCTGGAGCCGCAGACGGGCAGAAGGGCCAAGAGACCAATGAGGTGTATGAGGAGGCGGCAGCGATTGACTGTGAGCAGGACAGAGCAGCTGCCCCAAAGTTCTCAGGTCGGGTCCAGTCTCAGTCTTCAGTGTCTTCAGCTTCACATCAGCGTGTTCTGTATTTAATGTTTCGTGGTGTTTTTTTAAAAACCATTTGTGAGAAAAAGCTTGATCAGTGGTGGTGACGGCCTCCCTGCAGGGTCTCAGCTCTCAGCTGATGGTCCAGTGTGGTGGTTACGGCTCCGTGGAGACATGGTCACAGGGTTCACTGTGCAAACTCTATGTGACAATCAGATCAATATTACATGATATAATATATAACATGTATAATCTCATTATACATGGATTATATAACATGCTTTATCTCGCTGTGATCTGTCAGATGGAAACAGCAGTCATTCCAGCAGCACTTCCAATCCCGCCGCTGCCGCTGGACGCTTGGATGCAAGTCCGGATTCTCCAAACCTGATCTGGAGGGTCCTGCTGGACGGCCGCATCAGTCCAGAGGAGCTGCTCATCAACATCTCAACCAATCAGCTGCTGACAGAGGGCGGTGGCCTGTTCTTGTCAGAGGTGGGGCCACTGGAGGTGGACCTGGGCGGTGTTGGCCCAGATATCGGTCTGAACGAGACTCTGGAGTACACTCTGGGCCGCAGACGCAACGACAGCGAAGACTCACTTTACCAGAACAAAACGGTGCAGAGCACTGGAAGGAACACCAGCCGCTCCAACAGAACCAGGTAATCCCACAGAACCAGATAATCCTAAAGAACCAGGTATCCCACAGAACCAGATAATCCTAAAGAACCAGGTAATCCCACAGAACCAGATAATCCTAAAGAACCAGATAATCCTAAAGAACCAGGTAATCCTAAAGAACCAGATAATCCTAAAGAACCAGATAATCCTAAAGAATCAGGTAATCCCACAGAACCAGATAATTCTACAGAACCAGATAATCCCACAGAACCACATGATCCATCACAACCAGATAATCCTAAAGAACCAGGTAATCCTAAAGAACCAGATAATCCTAAAGAACCAGGTAATCCCACAGAACCACATGATCCTAAAGAACCAGGTATCCCACAGAACCAGATAATCCTAAAGAACCAGATAATCCTAAAGAACCAGATAATCCCACAGAACCACATGATCCATCACAACCAGATAATCCTAAAGAACCAGATAATCCTAAAGAACCAGGTAATCCCACAGAACCACATGATCCATCAGAACCAGTAGTCACCTCTGACATCATGACATAATGTGCAGGCAGGATCCTGGAGGTATTGATCACAGCACCTGCTGTGTTCAGCTGAACGCCCGCCGCCGGCTGTCAGACAGACAACGAGCAGCGTGGAGACAGGAATGTGCACGTGACGTTTAAGTGTTGTGGTTAAAAAGTGTCTGTCGGGATGAAGGCGGTGAGACGCTGTAACGACTGCGTGGCCTTGAATCCTGAAGCAAACGCCCCTGAAGGAATAAAATGTTTGGAAAGGCTTTGACAGAAACACTACGTCTTCCAGTCGCAGACAGGTTTTCACAGGAATGTGGTGAAATTCCTGTTTGACACAAAGATAAATCCTGCTACAGACACTTTTCCTGTCCTTATACAGTGTGTGTGTGTGTGTGTGTGTGTGTGTGTGTGTGTGTGTCAGGGGGAATCAGAGACTCTATCAGAAGAACCTGAAACTGAGTGCTGCTGATATGTATCGATGGAAACTCTCCTCTCAGGAGCCCTGTAGCATGACATGCTCTATAGGTACCTGCACACACGCACACACGTACACACACACACGTACACACACACACGCACACGTACACACACACGCACACACGTACACACACAGAACATAAAAAGTTTCACACGTGGTTGAGTTCTCTCTGTGTATTTAACTGATTGTTACTAATGATGCAGGTGTGTCGAAGTCCTTCGTCACGTGCGTTCGCTACGACGGCGTGGAGGTCCATGATATGTACTGCGACGCTCCGACCCGACCCGAGCCAGTGCACGACTTCTGCATCGGCAGAGAATGTCAGCCTAGGTACAGCAGTGCTGTCGTCGTGGTTGTTGTCGTCGTGGTTGTTGTTGTCGTGGTTGTTGTTGTTGTCGTGGTTGTTGTTGTCGTCGTGTTATTGGTGCAGTGTGCAGCCGGACAGAATCTGTGTGTGAACTCACCCTGTTCAGGTGGGAGGCGAGCAGCTGGAGCGAATGCTCCCGGACGTGTGGCGAGGGTTTCCAGTTTCGCCAGGTTCGCTGTTGGAAGATGTTGTCTCCGGGCCTGGACAGCTCCGTCTACAGTGACCTCTGCACCATGGCTGACCTGGAGCGACCTCTGGAGAGACGCGCCTGCAAAAGCCCCGCCTGCGGGCCTCAGTGGGAGGTGGCCGAGTGGACTGAGGTGAGGGGGACACTGGCTGGGTGTGTGTGTGTGTGTGTGTGTGTGTGTGTGTGTGTGTGCGTTTGTGTGTCCGACCTGACATTGTTTCCTCGTCGCCCGCCTGAAGCCGCGGTTTGATTGAAGAACTTTTAACTTTTATGAGCTGCAGTTGTGTCTCTGTGCTTCTTCTTCCTCTTCATCCAGTGTCCTGCCAAATGTGGCAGAAAAGCCCAGGTGACCCGTGACGTTCGCTGCTCTGATGAGACCCGGCCATGTGACCCGATGACCAAACCACCCAACATCAAAAACTGCACGGGCCCACCCTGCGAACGCCACTGGACAGTGTCAGAGTGGGGACCTGTGAGTGTCACGAACTCTGTGCCGGTACAGTGAGGGTAGCTCCAAACCCAGATCCGATCCGATCCGATCCAGCTGTGAGGAAAAGTCAGTGATTTAATGATGCTTATAGTCACTCGACTTTAAAAACACGGAATTCCTCCGTCTAATGTTGCTGAGATTTACGGCTCAGCTGTCCACCGCCGTCTTTATTACAGTGAAAAAAACAAGAGCCACAGTTTATGTGGTTTATTGTGTCGTACAGTCAAACGTCGTTTCATTCAGAGTCGGAGTCTGGAAACTTTCTCGTCTGATTTATAACGCTGAGGCAAAAAGCCTGAACAGCTGAGACGTGCTCCTCACACGCTGTGAAACACGGCTCCCAGTCAGACAGCCACTGCTCCGTCACAAATCATCATTCTGACTCCACACCTCTCTGATGTTGTGTGGCCTGTTGGTAAATGTTAATTACAGAAAAGTCAACACGGACATTACGTTATGAGCTTTTATTTTGAAAGGGTACTTCCTCTGCTACAGTTGGTCTACATGCAGATAAAACTAATGAACCTGCTGTATCAGGTAAAGTCGTATCTGAGGATCGACATCTGAATGTGACATGATCCCACATCACCACCTTCATGAAGCACTTCCTGTTTTTGCAGTATGATGTCAGGTGACCTCACACTCAAACAGGAAGGCAGCTTTTTCCTTGAGAATCATGCAGTTTGACCTTCGCCCCCTTGTCCCTGCAGTGCTCAGGCTCGTGTGGCCAGGGGAAGATGGTGCGTCATGTGTACTGTAAAGCTCCAGATGGTCGCGTGGTCCCTGAGAACCAGTGCTCGGAGGAGACCAAGCCGCTGGCCGTCCACCCCTGTGGGGAGATAGACTGTGCTCCACACTGGCTGAGTCAGGACTGGGAGAGGGTGAGATAACAGACACATATTTACATTTGATTACAGACGAAATGATTGATTACTAATCACTGACAGGTGGAATGTCACAGTGGGTGATGAAGGGCTGACTCTCCACCCTCAGAGATGATGTGATGATTTTGTATCTGTGAGTGAAACACATCACGGTTTTGGACGTTAGACACAACAACGTCCAGTCCAATCCAACTTTATTGATAAAGCACTCTGTTGGCCAACATGCTGTACACAGCTACGGTTAAACACGTACGATAATTAAAGAGGAATTAAAAACAATTATACAATTGAAAACAAACTTAAATTTAAAACAATAAAAGTAAGTAAAAATAAGGAAAAAGAAAGAAAAGAAGAAACACCTTTAAATGTCCCCATTAATTGATGGGGAAATTAATTTATAATTATTTTAAACTTAAGTGTGTCGACCTGCCTAAGATATAAAGCTTGGTGAATTGATGACTAAATGTCTGAGGTACGTCTTTCCCGAAAAAGATTAAAACAGAAAGGGCAAACGTATAAAAAAAAATTTAAGTTTACACTGGCATTGTGCACCAACATTGTGAATTTCCCTTGATGTGACTTATGTTCTGTCTAAATAGACAAACAGCCTAATTTGCTGTGGTAATCAGATTTAAAGGATCTTTGATGTCACTGGGTAAACAGTTAAGAGACATCCAAGCTTTGGTTTCTGCAGTGCGCTCGTGTGGTCTGTTAGCAGAGAATGCATCTTCTCGTTCACTGACATGTAAATCTGACTATCGTCAGCATAAAAGTGAAATGAAATGCTGTGGCGGTAAATCTCTCACCCAGGAGGGTTATGGGTAAGGGGGCGTGGTTGTCCATATAGTTTTTGGCGCCTCCCGCCATGTTGTATTTTCCATTCTATTGTGTGTCCTGAGAAAAAGCTGCTTCACTCACTTCGTCTCAGAGTTTTTCCTCATTTGCCACAAAGCCATGTTTTTGGAGAATGGAACCAAGCGGTAGTAATTAAAGCGAGAAGGAGACATCTGTATACATGTTGTATAGGTCGTAAGCCCCGCCCCCTCTGCGTGTCTCCTCTTTTAAACCAGTCAGTGTATTTTTCCAACTCCAGTGCAACATCACCTGCGGTCGCGGCATGAAGCGAAGGATCGTCCTGTGCGTCGGCATCAGTGGGGGGAAGTTCCAGATCTTCAATGATGATGCGTGTGGAGGCGGCGAGAAGCCGGAGGAGGAGAACACCTGCTTCGAGAGGCCATGTTTCAAGTGGTACACCACCCCCTGGTCAGAGGTGAGGTCAACAACGCGCACAGGCCTCACCTGTAAAGGTGTGTCCCCCCCATGTCCCCTTCCTGTTGCGTCAGTGTGTGAAGACCTGTGGACATGGCAACCTGAGCCAACAAGAAAAGAAATAATTAACATTTAGTAATAATAATAATAATAATAATAATAATAATAATGATAATAATAATAATAATGATAATAATGATAATGATAATAATAATAATAATAATAATACTAATAATAATAATAATAATAATAATAACAATAATAATAATACTAATAATAATAATAATAATAATAATATCTAAAGGTGTTACCTCCAGATATGTTTGATGACAGATTCTCTCTTCCTGTTTTACTATGTTCACAGTGTTTTTCAGACCAGTGTCTGATTAACACCTGACAACGACCTCATGAACACACACACACACACACACACACACACACACACACACACACACACACACACACACACCCACACGCACACACACAGTCAGATGAAAACCTTTGTTTTAAATTCATTTATTATGAATGTGGGATACACAACATGAACTGTGTGTTTCTCTGTGTGTGTGTGTGTGTGTGCGTGTGTGTGTTGTGTTACTGTCCTCAGTGCACAAAGACGTGTGGTGTGGGTGTGAGGATGAGGGATGTGAAGTGTTACCAGGGCAGAGAGTTGGTGCGAGGCTGTGACCCTCTGACCAAACCAGTGGCCAAACAGACGTGCACGCTGCAGGCCTGTCCCACCGAGCCTCCAGGTATCGACCCGACCTCTCACTCGATCACCAGGCTGTGGTACCATGAGAATCGCACTTGACCCTTGACCTTTCCCTTGCACGTGTACATGTGCAGTTATGTGAGCCGCTGTGATTGTGTTGCAGATGAGAGCTGCCAGGATCGTCCCTCCACCAACTGCCTGCTGGCTCTGAAGGTCAACCTGTGCAGCCACTGGTACTACAGCAAGGCCTGCTGCCACTCATGCCGCGCCGTGCGCCCTCCGCCCTCCTAGTGCAGGACGCCGCAGCTTCTCCCCAGCCACCTCGAGCTCCTGCATGAGGAAAGCGATGGGTATGTTTACGTGCACAGCAGTTACTGTGAATCCTGAGACGACGCTCATCAGTCTGATATGAAGCAGAACTTAGTCCATGTTTTTCCCTTTGTCAGTCAGATGTTTTCAACGATCCCGTATGATCCCGTATGATCCTGTATGATCCTGTATGATCCCGTATGATCCCGTATGATCCTGTGTGATCCCGTATGATCCCGTGTGATCCCGTATGATCCTGTGTGATCCCGTATGATCCCGTATGATCCCGTATGATCCTGTGTGATCCCGTATGATCCCATATGATCCTGTGTGATCCCGTATGATCCCGTATGATCCTGTGTGATCCCGTGTGATCCCGTATGATCCCGTATGATCCTGTATGATCCTGTATGATCCCGTATGATCCCGTATGATCCTGTATGATCCCGTATGATCCCGTATGATCCTGTGTGATCCCGTGTGATCCCGTATGATCCCGTATGATCCTGTATGATCCTGTATGATCCTGTGTGATCCCGTATGATCCTGTGTGATCCTGTGTGATCCCGTATGATCCTGTGTGACCCAGCGTGATCCTGCATGATCCTGTGTGATGATGATGCGTGTGGAGGCGCACATCATCATCACACTTATTCCCGTGTGATCCCGAGATGCAGAGTAACAGAGCAGCTGTGAAGCATCATGTCAGAAAATGTCCACAAAACAAAAATATTTTTTCATCGTCACATACTGATCATCTCATACTGATCATCTCATACTGATCATCACATACTGATCATCACATACTGATCATCACATATTGATCATCACATACTGATCATCACATATTGATCATGTGTCTCAGCCTGCTCCAGCAGGTGAAACTCCCTCTGACATTGTGGAGTTGGAGACAAAGTGGACTCATCAGGAGTCACACAGCCTCTTCATTCCATAGGTCCATTAAATTATTTTTCCACTGATTATACTGCATGACTAGAATATTTAATACAGATACTGTTTATGTGTTTATGAAATATTATTTAATTGTGTTTCCGTTGGGTGCCTGGCACGGCCCAACAGGAAGTGAATAGAAAAATGTATATTTTCATGACTCGGCCTGTGGTTCGGGTTGGTGCCTGAACGCCTGCAGGATATGGAAGCATATTTATTAGTCTTAGCACATTAACATGTATCCGGCCTCTCCCGAAACCAGCCCATGGTTCCTCACTGGTTCCGCGGACGCCAGTTGTGGTCTGTGTGCGACAGAGGAGACACAGACAGAAAGAGTCCTGACACTTGAAACGTATTCAGACGTGTCCATGTTTGTCTCCCTCTTCACTATCGCGTACTGTGTTTTTATAGAACTGATACCTCTTTGTACAAAACAGACGTATGGAGATTTGTCCTGTGATTATAAACTGAAACGTATTTGTACTGACTTGTATTTCAAATAAATAACAGATCAAATCAGCATCTCTGCCGTGAGTGCTGTTTTTATATGAACGGAGACCCAGTATTTAATCGGGGATCAATAATCTACGGAAAAGATCATAATCATCAAGTTTTTTTCTCATTCTGTCATCACTGTGAGGAAACATCATCATCACCAACTGTGTAAATCACACACAGCAGTCACAGTGGCGGCAGCTAACGCCTCCTGCTGGTCAGAGTCAAGTGCAGCACGATTAACAACACAGTGACATGAAAGAACAAACCTGCAGCCTCGTCTCCCTCAGCATCAGGATGGACTCACGAGGTTCTGAGCTTTAACACAGAGAGGTGAAGCTCCGGGCACAGGCTGCTCCCTCAGGGCAGGTCAGAGGTCAGGATGTAGAAGGCATCAAATGGAACAGTATCAGAGAGGTAAACGCAGGTAGAGGAAGGCTCAGGTGTTTGACACTTTATTCTGCACATTAACAGGAGATGAAGCTGATGATGTTCAACTGATGCATACGAACATGACAGTCACGTGTGTACAACATCAGATCATCACAGACCACTGTTTGTCCCGAGGCCGAACATTTACACACACATCACCGAAGACACACAACACCACACCATCTACAACACCGAACGCACCATTATGTCCGTTTTATAACCGCAACGTTCAACATACAGTGTCATTTTCAGTTTGTGACAAATTTCACTCATCTATTGAAGCATCAGGAAGAAACGAGCGGACGTCACTTCCTAAATGCTGGATGTCTCATGGTGGAGTCAGACTCCTCAGATGTTACGTGAAGTCTGATCTGACCCACTCTACACGGACCTTTTTGCTCTTCTGTTTAAAACCAGTGTTTTTAAAATCAACGTCACTTTACACAGTGTTTGAAATGAAGCTAACGATGTGAAATAACTGATCCTGAGCTAATCAGCTTCTTCACAGACAAACTCAGCATCTGTCCGTCTCCACAGTGTCAAGTGATATTCTCCAAACCGTGTGAAACAGTGACCTGAAACATCTTTTTCGGGATCACCACACCCCAGGCCAGCAGGGCGGCGCTGCTGCTGCCCTGCCTGCTCCTAGACGTCGGTGCTGACGCTGTGAGGGACCACCTCCCTCATGGCGGCGGAGCGGATGAGGCTGAGTTTCTGGTAGAAGGAGGCCAGATCCACGGGCAGGTCCAGGTCCTGCTGCTGCACAGTCTTGTAGCTGACCCTGCGGCCTCCATCGCACAGGCTCCCCGGGTGCTGCAGGTAGAAAGGCAGTGAGCAGCGGGCGCAGGACGGGCAGAAGGCATGTGAGCGCTGGCACCTGCGTGGCGGAGGGGTGGGGGAACGGCCAGTCGGCCCGTTGGCCTCGGTCAGGAAGGTGGGGGGGTATGTCTCCGGCTGGTCGCTGGAGTGATCCGGTGTGGGAGGTGTAGGAGGAGCGGACAGAGCCAGGGGGCGGGACGGCGACATGGTGCCGAGCTCTGGTTCCTCCTCCTCCTCCCCCTTCTCAGACTCCTCCCTCTTACAGCAGTAATACTGGAGCAGGTAAGACAGGAAGAGAAACCGACAGGTCAGACACATGATCCATGTCTGAGGGTCAAAGGGTCAAACTGACAGAATCAGAACCAGCATGTTTCACCTCAGACCCAGGGTCCCGCGGTCTGGACCAGAACCCCTGCTTTGACCAAACGAGACACAGTGTCCACCGCTTATTTGTCCCATTCACTGTCTCAACAGTTTCATGATGTCTGTGTGTGTGTGTGTGTGTGTGTGTGTCTGTCTGTGTGTGTGTGTGTGTGTGTGTGCAACAGACCACTCCTACCTGTAATCTACATAAACACAGCACAGCGACGATGGTCAGTAAGATGACTGCAGCCAGAATTCCTCCTGCGATGACCACAGTCCCGGCTGACATCCGAAATCCTCTCCATCAACAGCCTGCGGGGGGGTGGGGGGATGGGGGGTGTTTCAGTAATTTTAATCCTGAATGTGACATATTGTTTTTGTGTTTTTATTACTCGAATGATAAAATGAAAAAGGTCTATTGTTGTAGCTGATGTATAGGAACTCCTCACTGGCTCATGCACTGACTCCAAAACCAGGAAGCTCCAGAGAGTTGTTTACGCCCACACACACACTCATGCATCACACTCAAAGGTCAACATCCAGCCGTCCTCCTCCATCCTTCAGCATCTCCATCTTATTTACAATGTTCTTACACATAGCAGAAACAACAACAACAACAACAACAACAAATCCTCAAAGCTATAATTAATGTACACTGTGTAAAGTTCATGTTGCAGCACAGACACACACACACACACGTTCTTTAACACACCAAGTGAATGCGAATGATTGTCACACAAACACAGCAAACAACACCACAAACTGACTCATAAGAATAAACTCATCATATTAATAAAGAATAAACTGCGCTGCTCTGTTAATTAATGTTATCGCTTATCCACAGTTAAACTCTTTCATTCTTTTTTCCGGACTCAGAAAAAAAGTCTTACCCATCACAACAAATCCTGTTGGCTCCTGTGCGCTGATGTGATGATGATGTTGTGATGATGGTGATGTGATGATGATGTTGTGATGATGGTGATGTGATGATGGTGTTGTGCGGCTCCTGTGCGGCTCCTGTGCGGCTCCTGTGTGCAGGGAGCGGGTCCGGTGTCAGTTGGACCCTCGGACACTCAGCAGTGTGGGAGCAGTGTCCACACCGAGAGAGAGAGAGAGAGAGAGAGAGAGAGCGAGCGCTGACTCCTTCACAGCCGAGATGTTCCTCTGGTTCTGTGAGGTCCACCGGTGGAACACTCCGGGTCCTGATCTGGGATCTGTAGATCTGTAGATCTGTGTTGTGCGCAGCGCTCTCGTCTCAGACGGTGACTGCGCGTCACAGCAGCACGCGCTGCCCGGAAATCAGGCGTCCAGGTGTTTTAGTCCATTTACGGCCTGATCCTGATCTGACGGAGTCAGATTCTGTTTGTGGTTTCTTATGAGGTTTATTACTGTCTCTGACCTGCGGCCAATCAAAGGCTCTGACGCTGCGTCACGTGCGTTTCATCGCATCAGATTTATTAACATTTTTCAAAACGTTTCTTTAAACAGTATCTTATAAAACGTCTGTGAATGAAATGAGGACAACATGAGAGAAAGACGTGAGAAAGTCTCAGCTGAGACACAAAGGGTCAACAAACAGAACAAAATCCTGAAGGCTCTGTCCCTCTGTTCACAGTCAACCTCGCTCTCCCCCCTCTCTCTCCTCCATCATCCCACTGCACGCAGAGGCACGAGGAGAGAGAGTGATGGTGTGTGTGGGGGGGGCAGAGGAGAGAGTGATGGTGTGGTGGGGGGCAGAGGAGAGAGAGTGATGGTGTGGTGGGGGGCAGAGAGAGAGAGAGAGAGTGATGGTGTGGTGGGGGGCAGTGGAGAGAGAGTGATGGTGTGTGTGTGTGGGGGGGGGGGGGGGGGCAGGTGAATCATTTAGAGTCAGTGATACAGTATTAATGAAGGGAGACGTTACAGTTCATTTCTCCTCCTTTCTGCTCCTGCTGTGTTTCAGCACTCCAGCTTCCAGCTGCTGTTAGAACATCACATCACCAGCACCTCTCATCATCCACACACACACACACACACACACACACACACACACAGAACCAACAGTGTTATTAATAATGAAAAACACAGATTTCCATTTGATGGTCTCGTCGTCTCTGTGATGCACTGACCGAACTTTTAGAAGAAGAAAGCTTCTCAAGCTCTTCTCCCTCATCTCCGTTCAGGCGTGTGCAGAGCATCTTCTCTTCAAGAGCTTTTATTGAGATCTCCTGACCCTCGTCTTGACCCTTTTACCACGGTGCCACTCACACCACGGCACGTGGACCAAACACGTACAAACAGAAGATACAGTGAGGGGACTCGTTCGCCCCAAACAGCATCTGCAGTCATTAGTGTGTTAAAAAAAACATGAAGAGAAAGCAGCATGTTTTATATATTCATTATTTTTTTCTCATTTTGAAGAGAAAAGTTATTATTATTATTTGTATGTGTGCGATGTGAGTCTATACGCTGTATTTCTATGTTCAGCCTAAAGTTGCTTTTTCTTTTGTTGTCTCCTGTGTGTGTGTGTGTGTGTGTACGTTTCACTCCTTCTGTCCTGGTGTTAGCCAACAAACACCTCTGTGAATAAACGAAGGTGAAAACAGAGGTCATGTGATTAAGATATGCAAATGAGGTCCATGTGGGGATCATGCAGAGAAGTGAAGGTCAGAAAAGTAAGTTCAGTTCCTGAATGAATGCTGTAAATCAGGACATAGTGTACTGGTGCCACTGATCCAACTACCTCACAGCACCGACACAATGAAAAGAGGGTTAGTGTTAATGTTGGGTTAGTGTTAGGGTAGTGTTAGGTTTGGATTGTGTTTGGGTTGGGTTAGTGTTAGGTTTGGGTTGGGTTAGTGTTGGGTTAGTGTTAAATTGGTGTTATGTTAGTGTTGGGTTAGTGTTAAGTTAGTGTTAGGTTTGGGTTGTGTTTGGGTTGGGTTAGTGTTGGGTTTGGGTTGGGTTAGTGTTGGGTTAATGTTAGGGTAGTGTTAGGTTTGGGTTGGGTTAGTGTTGGGTTAGTGTTAAATTGGTGTTATGTTAGTGTTGGGTTCGTGTTAAGTTAGTGTTAGGTTTGGGTTGGGTTTGGGTTGGGTTAGTGTTAAATTAGTGTTGGATTAATGTTGGGTTTGGGTTGGGTTGGGTTAGTTTTAAGTTAGTGTTGGATTAATGTTGGGTTTGGGTTGGGTTGGGTTAGTGT
>JAFBJQ010000209.1:97500-134295 GCA_016785345.1 Trinectes maculatus | reverse complement strand
TAAGTTAGTGTTGGATTAATGTTGGGTTTGGGTTGGGTTAGTGTTAAGTTAGTGTTGGATTAATGTTGGGTTTGGGTTGGGTTAGTGTTAAGTTGGTGTTGGATTAATGTTGGGTTTGGGTTGGGTTGGGTTAGTTTTAAGTTAGTGTTGGATTAATGTTGGGTTTGGGTTGGGTTTGGGTTGGGTTAGTGTTAAGTTAGTGTTGGATTAATGTTGGGTTTGGGTTGGGTTAGTGTTAAGTTAGTGTTGGATTAATGTTGGGTTTGGGTTCGGTTAGTGTTAAGTTAGTGTTGGATTAATGTTGGGTTTGGGTTGGGTTAGTGTTAAGTTAGTGTTGGATTAATGTTGGGTTTGGGTTGGGTTAGTTTTAAGTTAGTGTTGGATTAGTGTTGGGTTTGGGTTTGTATGTTTGTGCTCTCGGCTCCTGACTGTTATCCTGAATATGTTCCAGTCAGTTCATGAATATTTACGGCCTCACATTAGCATATTGCTCAGGGTATTAGCATAGACAGAAACATCAGTGTGAAGGGAACAGATGAATCAGAGGACGTTCAGGGAAACAGTGGGCAGATCTGGCCGCGTGGGGACAGCAGGTCAACATTCATTATGTTCAGAGGTGGACGGGTCGCAGAGGACACGGTGAGGCCTGACAGGGAGACAGCAGAGGACAGAGTGGACACATTCAGACCGTTGGCAAACAATGTTTAGGTGCATTACCGCCAACTCACTACATTACAATATTCCCAATTTCAAACACACCAACTCAACTTTACCTGTCATTACATTCTTTTGACCTGTTAAACACGTGAAGCCCCCAGACTAAACCCATACATGACATCATCTACTTCATAAACGATTCACATCATATTAACCAGGTGACCAAAGTCTCACCAAACTATTTATCTGACTGAAGTTACAAAAACCTCTGACTGATGGTCAGGTCTCTGATGGACCAACCTGGTTGAAGGTTACAGTTATACCACAACCTGTTACTATGCCAGACTCCAGATGAGAAATGAATCCTCTGAACAAGAAAAGGCCTTGCCAGCAACGCTGATTATTGAACATCTATAGTTCATCATGTTCTGTACTGAGGTCCAATTCAAACAAGCAGAGCTGCTGTGTCTCTGTGTGGAGGAGAAAAAATCCGAGGCTGACACATTTTGTAAGGACACCACACGCTGGTTGGGAGTGGTGGTAACTTCCTGTTACAGTCACCTCGTCTGCACACACACACACACACACACACAGAGGCGGTTGCCAGGTGAGATGAAGCTCTGAAATGCAAATGTGTTCATAGATAAAACTATTGCATTTTTCATGGTGAACACAGCAGATTCACTCCTCTGACAGGACAGTGAGCTCTTATTGTCCTGTGTGCTCAGTGGGGCGTGCGACCCCTGACACAAATGCAACCTGCACCTCGTTCACTGGCACAGATCCAGCTCTGCACCACAGGAGGAGAGAGTGTTTCTGCTGTGAAGACTGATGTAATGTGTACTGTGTTTTTAGCTATATAGGCACAGATGTACGTGATATGTGATCCCAAACAAAGACCTTGTATGTTTCACATAGGCTGAGGCTATTTGTGCATGTTGCTTCTTTGTTTACATGTTTATTAGCGTGTTTCATGAAAAAACATGAGGAAAGAAGTAAAAAGCAGTGCAGCCATAATCATCGTATGCCAACATGACACAGGGGGATCCCAAATCACATAATTACACTGAGCGCCATATGATTATATCACGATTCCAGTTATGATGACATAAATGCAATATGGCAACAGTAACAACAACGACAGTAAATAAAATATAAATAAAGTAAATAAAACATGATACAATATTAGAAGTATTATTATCATTGTTATCATTATTATTATTAGTTGTAGTAGTAGTAGTAGTAGTCTGTACTACTGTTGTATCGTGACATCACAGATGATTCCATATTTCCTGGTTGCCGGTACAATACCACATTTGACTGCACATTGTACCACATATAATTGTGCATGTGACAAATAAAACTCTGCCACCTGGTGGAGAGTCCTTTGTTTGGCTGTTTTTTCGGACAGTGTACGAGTTCGTGCGTCATGACGTCGCGCGCCGGCGTCATTTCCACGCAGGCCTCGCGTCCAGGTTCCGCGTCACTCCGTAGTTGTCATCTCTTCACCCGGAGGAGCGAAGGGCGTTTGGGGTACCGGCCGAGCGGCGAGCCGCTGAAAGACGTTTCTCCAGGTCAGTAACCGGGAGCTGAGACGCTGTCTCACGGTCAGACAGGGACCGATGTGTTCGTCCACACGGGGACAGGCTGTCCAAAGTGTCTTTATTAAACGTTTAGTGGAAGAAGAGAAAGAAAGCTGCGGTTAGCACGTTAGCCTCCTGTTAGCTAACATGCCACCTTTAGGTTAACGTTAGCCCGGAGAGCTAAGACCTCCGGCTAAGCTAAGACCTGAGTCTGTGATTGTTTTTACTCGGTCCAGTGAAGGAATGTGAACGTGGGTTTTAAGTTAGCGCCCCGAAGTGAACTTAGAATCACTTTAGCCGCTAACTCAGTGTGCTAATAAGGCTAATTAACACACAGAGAGTAGATGCGTTTCAGCGAAGCTAATCGTCCCTTTACATATCTCGGTAGTTTAGCTGTGAAGCTAATCCCAGCACTGAAGCGCTCGGACCTTTACAGGACGTAGTTTGACAATGTTCTGATGAAACAGTCATTTTCGAGAACCCATGACTCGTGAAAGGACACAATGACCGACACGTCACTGGGCCAATAGAAACCCATGGTGGCAAACTTCTGGGCGGATTCACATTTAGCTAGCCAACCGGGAAGTGGAGCAGGCCGGTGGGGGCGTGGCGGGGCCGCGTGACGGCCGCAGAATGGAGGCAGGGATCGTAGACTCAACAAGGTCAAAACACAGGAACCTCAGCTGAGGCGACACGACGAGACTCGGGTTTCTCAGCTCCGTCACACTGAAAATAACCCAGGTTAGAGTTCCGGTGCTCCTGACCTTTGACCTCCTCTCGCTGCTGCTTCCACTCACAGCAATGAATACTGCTGTTGTCAGTGTGATTTCAGGTGTGTGCGCACAAACAGGTGTGTCCACATGTTACTGTCACTGATGCATCTGCTCAGGTGTTTGTCTGACTATGTGAATCTGTTGTCATGTCTATTATCAGCGTTGAAACTCGCCATGACAACACAGTACTGTTACTGTGGTGTGATGGTTTTACACCTTTAGACCATTAGATTCTTGACATTCACCTCAGGGAGGTGTCTGGTGTCACTAGTGGTAAAGAGTGATGGAGGAGAGGTGACAGGCGTATACACATGTATACAGTTGAAGTAGAAAATAGAAGAAGGCTCATCACTGTTGTTTGACTGATTGGTTTTGGCCCCTTTAGTCTCTAAGAGTTAAAACTAGCAACAATACCAGAATCTATATTCAATACCTAATTCAGTTTCACGTCAAACAAGAAGAGCACAGACTTCTCTCCTCAGTGATTCTCACTTTCAGCTGAAGTAAACAGTCTCTGTTCTATATGTTTTTCTGAAACATTAAACACATTAAACACAACTTTGGTGTAACTTTCTGAGTTTATCATTTATATTGATTTTATACTTTGAGTGTTCTGCTCATCATTACACTTACATTTTACTAGTTTATTGGTTTGAAATGTCCATAAACTCTTGGCTTTTTTTTCGTCCATCTCTTTCTTTGCTCTTTAACAGTGTCTCTCTCTCTCTCATTTCTCAGTGGACAGACGGACTAGTGGACGTTTGAGTTTCCTTCATTCTTCTCCGGTCTGGGTCAGTGACCTCAGTGGGGTTTTATATCCTGTTGTTGTTCTGAGGTTGAGCGGCGTCCGGCTCCTCGGACCGACCACCACCGTGTCTGTGTGCGTGTGATACTTTAAGGACTGCTTATGCATCGTTTAAGGACTTGTGCGGCGCGGTTGCGTCCACTTACCGCCTCACAGGCAGCTCAGACTATCGGGCAGCAGAGGCCAATCACAGTTGCCTCCATGGGTGGCACAAGGACGTTTCAGCCAATCAGGTGCTTCTCGGCACCAGTGGCCTCTGAGCCATTCTTGAATGGGACAAGCTCCAATTACGTGGAGGAGATGTATTACGCCTGGCTGGAGAACCCGACAAGTGTCCACAAGGTGAGTGGAGCCCCTTGTTTTTTTGGAAGGCTATATAACAGCAGAGCCGTCATGGTTGTTTACCGGTCCAGTTTAACATGTAGGACTAAGCCTTAAAAGAGTTAAGAATGATAACAACCTTTTTACACTGTAGTCACAGCACTCAATCAGTTTAACCTTTTCTGTCTCTGTGTGATGACTGGAATCGTCTCTTTCTGATGAGGTGGCTGATGGGCGTGATAATGATGTACACAGCTCTGATCATTCTTCAGACTGAGGTTGTATGTACGGTTTCCTGAGGTTGTGTAGCTTTGTCTTTTTGTCATGTTGCTACTCGATGTTTTTGTGTTGTAGGTTTTTAGTTGCATCATATACATATTTGACAGTTTTCACTGTTGTTGTCCTCCATAAGAGATTTATCTTCTATGGTACACTGGTATTTAAAGGACCCAGGTGACACAGCTAAAGACAGGTAGCGCCCCCTAAAGGGCTGGATATAGGTGATGGTGGTTTCAGACCCCTCTGGAGCCTCTCCGTCAAAGACAAACCACATACCACATGTCTTTGTTAAGCTTTGTGTTGTCATGGTCAGTGTGAGAATGGATGTTAACACTCTGTGTGTGTTTGAGGTCACTGAGAGGATTAATGGCACTCCTGTTATGTAATGAACGCACACTTTGACCTTGCTGTTATTAGCTCAGCAAACCTGCTGAAAGCTGCATAGCAGGAGACCTACACAACACAACTTCACTGAGCAGGTACAGTACCTGATTGCACAGAAACATCGGAGGACTGTTCAGCTTTTATCATGCTACATGCCAACATTAAAACTCAGTACATTCAAAAGATATGAGATTATGGACGATAACAGATTATCGATGAATTGGTCAATTGGTCGGTTGTGTTTGAGGATCAGGGGTCTGTGGTTGTGGTGTCCAAGGGGATTTTGGTTGAAGTGTCAAGGTTCAATGTTACAGGGAAATTAGTTGTGTTGCTTACAGTAATTTTTAGTCCTGGAGGTGGAGGACCATGTCAGACGACAGCAGAGATATCCGCTGGTGCAGGAGGTTTCAGTGTTTCTTCAAGCCTGAGGAGATTCTATATGAAAGATGAGGTCCAGTCGTTAAACTGCTTATTAAATCGTGGGCAGGCCAGTGACACAGGCTATAATACTACTACTAATGATAATAATAATAATAATAATAATTATTATTATTACTATTATTATTAGTAGTAGTATTTATATTATTGTTGTTATTTTATGTGTTTTTTTAAGAGATGTCTTGATTTGTTTCCTTCCTTCTGTTCCCTCAAACCTTAATTCTGTGATTTCTCCTTCTCAGTCATGGGATGTGTTTTTTCGCAACGCTAATGCCGGTGCTCCTCCTGGCGCTGCCTACCAGTCTCCTCTGGGTTTGTCTGGCACATCAAGCCTTGTCTCTCCTCAGCTCTCTCTGGTGGGTGCTCAGCCAAATGTGGAGAAGCTGGTGGAGGACCACCTAGCCGTCCAGTCCCTCATCAGGGCTTACCAGGTACAAACGCACTCAGAGGTCAACTGACCATGACAGAATAAAAGCATTTAGTATGCACATTCATATAAAATTATATTGTTTCCGTTATTAAATGTCTTTCACACTTTTCCCCATTCCTGTCTCCAGGAGATGTCACTTTAAAGGTTAATTTCAGCAGAATCGTTCAGCGTGTCTGTTAGCACAGTGTCCGTTCATAGCTCAAGTGTATCTGTCTTTGACCTGTACGAACCACAGAACAAATCCGGACAAATGAAACCGGAAACCAAACCAGAACTCTCTGCACTGGAAAACATTGACTTTTAATCTTAGGAAAGCTTTTTGGAGTGAATGAAGCCTGAAACATAAAAAAATAGAAAACTCAGCAGAATCCTGTAGTGTTTCTGAATTAGTAAAAACTTCTAATCAGCTGGTTGGATTATTTAAAAAAAGTGTGTTATTTGAGAACGGGACTTACAATTTTTGTTTCCTTATCGCTGAATCATTAATAAATATTCAGTTCAATAAAACACCTGACTGTTTTTTACAGCAATAATTATGGTGATTTAATTGAACTGTGTCTGTTTCATGATTTCCCTAAATAATTTCTATAAATTATAGGACATTATTAAATTCTGTGTGTGATATAATACAATGTAGCTATATCAGATACAGTGTCGTTGAATTCGTCGGTCAGTTATTTCTATGCTTTAATTGGAGCGTCCTCTGTGTCGAGGACCACAGGTGTCCAGGTGATCCACCAAGTCAACAAATGAAACCTGAAGATTATCGATAAAAGTCGAGCAGCCTTGTGTCATCATCCTCATGAGTATGTGACTTTAGTGGCGTCTGTGATAACTGTGTGTGTGTGTGTGTTTAGGTGATGGGGCATCATAATGCCCAGTTGGATCCTCTGGGAATCAGCTGTGTGAATTTTGATGATGCCCCAGTCAATACCGGTTTCCAGGATGTTGGTGAGAACGCCAAAACTAACAAACAAACAAAGCCTGTGGTGTTAATGTTGCTCTTCCCTTCCTCCTTCTCTCCCACCCTCTTTCGCTTCATCTTTTCTCCTATTCTCTTTCTTCTCCTCCTCTTTTGCCCTGTTGTCCAATGCTCCTTTCCTCTTATTTTGTTTTCATCTTTTTTGTGTCAATTGTGTTTCCATGTTGATCTTTTACTTTCTGGACGCTACGCTCCGTCCTGCTGCTCGTGCAATTGCCTCTCCAAATCCTCCACATCCTCCACATCCTCCAAATCCTCCACATCCTCCCACCTCTTTCTGCTTTGTTTCGTTGCATCTTGCTTCTTCTCCTCCTGTCCTGGGTGGGCTCTGTACTCTTGTCACTTCTCTGTAGATCCGAGGGCACCATGTGGCCCAGTTGGACCCCCTTGGCATCATGGACGCCGATCTGGACTCATGTGTCCCCACTGACATTATCACGTCCTCCGACAAGCTGGGTGAGGCGCTACCCCCTCAGAGAACATCCATCGTCTTACCTTCCTCATTCCCCTGGTTTCACTCCGGTCACACTGTGGCACCGATAGGGGAAATGTTTCTTCCTGTATTGGGAATTTTTATGAAGCTTTCTCTTTGAACTGAAACCTTGTTGTACACTGGAAGATGTTTTTAAATCTTTCATGCACAATGAATGTTTCTGAAACTGGAGCTGAAGCCTTTATCAATCCTCTGAACGTTTTCGCTTCAGAAACGGAACGTTTTTGGTTTGAGCTTGTTAATGAATGGATCTTAAAATCAGAAATATTGAATTTCCATCACACATCAAAGGTTTCAGAAGCTTTCAAACCTGAGAACTAGAACTGTTCTCTGTTTGAACGGTGATGTAGAAAATTCCCCATCGATGACAAAAAGCTGAGGTCTACGTCATCATGAAAATCTCTGACGTGATCTCAAACAGACGTGGGGAATTGATTTCACTGTCAATAAATTCTCTCACTGAGGCCTCTGTTGTGGCCTCAGTGAGAGTCTCATTTGGGGAGGTCAGAGGTCAGTATTTTAATGCAACTATTGCAGCTTTACTGATGTGCTGTTAGCTTACTGCTAACCCTTTTGTTCATGCAGTATAAAAGCAGCTGCTTTGGCATCTGCCGCATTTGATCCGTGGTTGTTGCAAGTCTCTTAGCTCTCGTCTCTAAGCTGTGACCTCAACGGTTTGTAAGCTTCGACTGGCTGATCGCCATGGAGACACCAAGGCTGTTGACTCTGACTGTCACTGCTGCTCTCCAGCCGTTCAACATTAGGACAGCCACAGTTATAGAGGCACAAACATGAAGAAAGTGTTTTTGTATAAAAAGACACTGATAATAAATAAATACTTGCCATAGATAGAATCATCTAGAATTTGTCTGGTTGTAGAGTCCAGCACAATCCTGCAGTCTCTGAAACAAAATCAGAGTTTAAGTCTAAACAATTGTTTAGTGAGTGAAAAACACTCAAAAAAAACCCCATTACATTTCAAGTAAAACTGTGAAAAGAACAAGAGATAGATTATACACAGTAGGTTTAGGTGAGATGAAACAATTATTAGGTATATTAATTCTGGGAAATGCTTTATATTAAAATATATTAAACATGAGGTAGAGGTCAGGTGAAGTTTGCATAAAAACGTGTTTTAATAAAATAGAAAAATAAATAATAAAATAGATCCTGTATGAGGTACAGGGTGATTTTTCCACAGTGTTGTCAATGCATTGTACATGTCCATGTCTTTTAGTTCTCACTTTGGAGGGACTTTTGGAGGGTAACCAGAGAAGACAAGAGGGAGGCGTTCACTGATATTAAACGTAGATGAACAGGAGGTCACGTGATGTGTGATGGACTGGGCAGTGTAATGACAGAAGGACATAGTTTTGTTTGTTTTTGGTCAGGATAAATCAATACAAGTGAGATGTGAGTATGGTTGATCTCCAAGGCCTCTGTTCTTGATCGCCACTAACAACCGCTGGCTTTGACTAACTGTTGAACTTACCAGCAGCTTAGTTAGGTCACTGGAACTTGTCTTTAGTGATCATGATGTAATATCAGTGGAACATGCAGGGACAGATTGTGTACCGTGTAAAACACTGGGATGTCTCTGTCGTGTCCCTGCAGATCTGGATTTAGTCCTGACCCTGACCTTTGTGGATCGGCGTCTGTTAGGGAAAACCCTCAGTGTGGGTTGCTTGTGGTGTCGCTTCTGTACTGAGGAGGATTTACCCATAGCATGGTGTTAACCGCATCCATGTCTCTCACCACCGCTGTCCAAATTCAAACCTTTCTGAACCAAACCACGCGTGGGAGCAGATCAGCAGGTGGTGGAGACATGGCGATGCCGTGGCTGGCGTTTCCCTCTGTGTGAGCAGGAGTTTGTGCTGGTGGTGTAACCTTGACTTGTCGACGCAGCGGGATGAAATGTGTTGTAGGTCACTAACTGTGTCTGGGTATCTCTCCTATTTGCTGCCCCCTGCTGGCGACCCTTCCAGATGTGGCGGTTTTCAAGGAGAGGCTGAGAATCCTAACAGTAGGAGGTATGGAAAAACAACCATGCTGCTGTGTCACTGCACAGTGCTGCCAAACCTGTAGCTTATCTGTAGCGGTGTGTTCTCTGCAGTAGTGTACAGGAGCCGTGTGTTCGTAACCCTGGGGGCCATGACAGGACCTGCCACTGACCTCTGACCTCCTGAGCTCCCGTACAGCTCTGCACTGGAGGAATTAGAGGAAACACAGAGATATTTTATGTGGTTCAGTGTCTTTTATCTGTTTCAGGTGATAAAGAACAGTAACACACTGATGTCCCAGACACTGAGTCATGATGAAATATCCTTTTAGGACCTCAGTACACAGGAGGCCTCAGAGGAACTAAAATACTGAAACTATAGTTTTCTTCGCTCTTTGTTGCCCTGCTTGTAAATCAGCTGTTTGTTTGTGATTTTGTTTTTTTTAAATGTATATAATGGTGCCGACTCCTCCTCTGAAGGCCTCCTGCGTGTTCTGGTCCCTGCGGTCAGCTCCGTAGCGCCCAGCTGCTGATAGTGTCCAGCTTTGTCCAGGTAACAGTAGAAGAGTGAGGCATCCTGAAACACCCGCTGTCTTTAGGGAAGTTCTGCTTGTCGGTTGGTCAGCTGATCAGTTGTGTGGTTGGTGTGGAGTCGCTTGTCAGAAGAGCTGTTTTATTAGTTCCCACTCAGGCTCCGTTCAGACGAGGGTGGGTTCACCACGTTTACAAAAAATGTCTGCATGAACACACACGCCCCCCCTCCCCCTCAAAAAAACTCAGATTTTTCATGAGTTCTGACATTTGGGTTTTTTTTCCAGAAATGACAGATTCTTTTTTTTTTCGTTTTAATACTTTATTGTAAAGGTCATTGCCAGTTTTTCTCTCGCAGTTCTGTCCGTGGAACTGTCCTCTGCCCTGACTGTCCCATAACCAGTCACAATAAGACATGATGTGTCCATAACGCTTCATCATCGCTGTCATGAACATATCGCTGCTCTCAGTGGGAAAGAGGTTTGTCTTGTTTCATTTAAATGAACACAAGAAGCAGAAGCGTCCACATTCCTCTCAGTGTGTGGACACCTCACCTCCACCCTGTCTCTCTCGAGATAAGGGGTCAACAGAGGTCAACCAGTCATTAACAAACGACACTGGCTGACAGATGTTAAGGATGCTGGTCAGGCTGATGTTGGTCTGGCAAAACGAAACTTTATGTCACTTGTTGATTATTGGAAACAGAATTAACTTAAATCTGACGGGTCTGTCATGAGACTCAGAAAAATTATCACGTTGAAATAATGATCGATATTAAATTCTGCCAATAATCTAAATTGGATCAATTGGTTGCAACTTTTCCATCATCCTTTCCTTTTTATCTCTCCCTACCATATTCACTCTCATGCTGATGTCTCTCACTCGCTCTCTTTCTCCTCCTTGTCCATTCCTCGTCCTGATTTTCACACTGAAAATACAGAGCTGCTAGCTGCTAACTGTTGGTGACTTTATTGGTTTTGAACTCACGTCAGCTCATTCTCCGTCACTGACTGAAGGTTTTCCTCTTCAAATGTCTCGCCATCTTTTAATGATGCATTTCCTGTCATCACTAACTCACATGCATGTTTTCATTTGTCCACAAACTGTGGGTCTGCATCTCTCCATCCGTTGAGTTTGTCCTCATGACCCTCCTTCTTTTTCTTCGCCCCTAACCCCCCTACCCCGTTCCTTCTCTGCGATGCATCATGGGACCTGTAGGCTTCTACGGTCTGGACGAGTCTGACCTGGAAAAGGTTTTTCATCTGCCAACCACCACGTTTATTGGAGGTTCAGAGAATGCCCTCCCCCTGAAGGAAATTATTCGCCGCCTAGAGGTGAACAGACATGATTACTACATGACACTCAGTGTTCCAGCTACACACTCATCATTATCAATAATTATCTCAATATATTTGTGATAGAAATAATGAGGGAGGAGATGAATCAGCATGTTTGTTAAACCTGAAGGACACACACTGTGTGTCAAGACACCATTATTGGAAATTTGAACCTTGATTTAGGATCAAACTTTTCAGGAGCAAAATAAGAAAGGGATTTTTAAAAAATGCTGCATTATGAACAATTCAAGTGCAGCTGACACTGTGTTGTGTATGTGCGTTCAGATGGCGTATTGTCAGCACATCGGAGTAGAGTTCATGTTCATCAATGACCTGGAGCAGTGTCAGTGGATCAGACAGAAGTTTGAGACTCCAGGAGTGATGCAGTTCACTCTGGAGGAGAAGAGGACGCTGCTGGCCCGCATGGTCCGCTCCACCAGGTACACAACAGTACAAGTGTATACAATACTACACTACACAGTACTACACTGCACAATAAACTGCACCCTACAATACAATGATACTAAAGTGTGTGTGTGTGTGTGTGTGTGTGTGTGTGTGTGTGTGTCAGGTTTGAGGAGTTTCTGCAGAAGAAATGGTCTGCAGAGAAGCGATTTGGTCTGGAGGGATGTGAGTCTTTGATCCCTGCCCTGAAAACCATCATCGATAAATCATCTGAGAAAGGAGTGGAGAATGTCATCATGGGCATGCCTCACAGGTAACACACACACTAACACAAAGACACACAAACACCCCACCCCACCCCCTTTTCATCATTATTTGTTTTTTAGGGGCCGTCTGAATGTCTTGGCCAATGTGATCCGTAAAGAGCTGGAACAGATTTTCTGTCAGTTTGACTCCAAACTGGAAGCTGCTGATGAGGTATGAGGGAGAGTTTGTGTTTGTGTGTGTGTGTCATGTATTATGATCAGTGATTTGACACGCGAACAGACTCTAATGTGTAACTGGGTCATCGTGGATACGATGAAGACTTCATGTTTATGTCTCAGGTCTTCTAGGACATTTGAAACATTCATCTCGCCAGGCAGCGTCAATATGTGTTGCTGACCCCTGTTGTGCTTTTCCCCCTCAGGGCTCTGGAGATGTGAAGTACCACCTGGGGATGTACCACCGCCGCATCAATCGTGTCACAGACAGGAACATCACCCTGTCTCTGGTGGCCAACCCCTCCCACCTGGAGGCCGTCAACCCCGTGGTCCAAGGGAAGACCAAGGCCGAGCAGTTCTACTGCGGAGACAATGACGGGAACAGGGTGAGATGCCACAGAGAACCGGTTGTGTTAAATGTTTGGTCTGTCTGTAGTCAACAACTCAAAAACCTGGGGGAAACGTTTCATTAAAAAATCTGTCTTTAAATAAGTCAATCAATAAACTTTCATTTAAAATTTAATATTTATTTTATCCATCCCCACCACAGCAGCAGCACACGTGTAATCAGCCAATCTGTGTGTGTGTGTGTGTGTGTGTGTGTGTGTGTGTGTGTGTGTGTGTGTGTGTGTGTGTCCAGGTGATGTCCATCCTGCTCCACGGAGACGCAGCATTTGCAGGTCAGGGTATCGTCTATGAGACCTTCCACCTGTCTGACCTGCCGTCCTACACCACACACGGCACCGTGCACGTCGTTGTCAACAACCAGGTACAGATAAAGTGTAACACATTCAGGTGAAGATCCACGTGGCTGAGCTCAAAGTGTTGTGTTGTTGCCTCATCTGCAGATCGGTTTCACGACAGACCCCCGCGTGGCTCGGTCATCTCCCTACCCCACTGACGTGGCTCGAGTTGTAAATGCTCCCATCTTCCACGTCAACGCCGACGACCCCGAGGCCGTCACCTATGTCTGCAAGGTGGCTGCCGAGTGGAGAGCCACATTCCACAAAGACGTGGTGGTTGACCTGGTCAGTGTTGAAACTGATTTATCTGAGCTGATCAACAGCTTGTGAGTCTGAGGGCTAAAATGTGATGCAAGTGTATGTGTGTGTGTGCGTGTGTTTTAATGTGCACGCAGGTGTGTTACCGTCGAATGGGTCACAATGAGATGGACGAGCCGATGTTCACTCAGCCGTTGATGTACAAGCAGATCAAGAAGCAGAAGCCCGTTTTGCAGAAATACGCCGAGAAGCTGATCGCAGAGGGAGCAGTGAGCCGGCAAGAGTACGAGGTAAAAAGAACATGGCTGATGGTTCAATCAATCAATAAAACTGTATTTATATTGACCGTATTCACAGTCATGGTATGATAATGACATGAGACCCTTTGTAACAAAGATTAGTATTGTTGTTATTATTATTTCTCTGTAGTTTAATACTCAATCAAATACTATTATTTGTAACTTTTTACAGTGATATTAGTACTTTCCCTGAAGTGAAGCGTCTGCTGTTAGTGATCATACATACTACAAGTTTGTTTCAATGAGAATTGTACATATGAATAATCTATATTATCGCAGGTAATAAGATGAGATTTTTAAAATATTTATTTTGTGGTTTTTGATATTTCTGATATTAAAGTAGACTTGTGTTGTTCCATACAGTCGACTCTGTCCTCAGTCTGTTTGTGTCTCTTGTCGTAGGAGGAAATTGCCAAGTATGATAAGATCTGCGAGGAGGCATATGCTCGCTCCAAAGATGAGAAAATCCTCCACATTAAGCACTGGCTGGACTCACCATGGCCTGGTGAGGACTGACGTCCCTTTGTCTCAAACTGTCAAAGTAGAAACATGGATACATTTACAAACAGATCTGTTCCTCAGCTTCTTCTTATAAATCCTCTGTTTGAAGGTGAGATGCTGATGCTGTGACACGATGCTCACAGGAGGTCCTGAGACCAGACCTTGATCCAGTCTCGTCTCAGGACCTCAGACTGTGGACATCTGTGTTTTTCCTGGTTCTCTCTGAGGTTGTTGACGTAGTGGTTTGCTGTTGTCTCTAGGTTTTTTCACGCTGGACGGACAGCCTAAGTCTATGAGCTGCCCCTCTACCGGTTTGACAGAAGACAACCTGAACTACATTGGACAGGTGGCCTCGTCCGTCCCCGTAGAAGACTTTACCATCCACGGAGGTTGGCTACAGTTCAGAGTTCACAGGACTCAAAGTGTCAAAGAAACTGCAAAGGGTAACGTTTTATTGTTTCAGGTCTGAGTCGTATCCTTAAGGGCCGAGCAGAGATGGTTCGCAACCGGGCCGTGGACTGGGCTCTGGGAGAGTACATGGCCTTTGGGTCGCTGTTGAAAGAGGGAATCCATGTCCGGCTGTCTGGACAGGACGTAGAGCGAGGGACGTTCAGGTAACGGTGTGAAGTGAGAGATGAGACCCCTGTAGTTCCCGTTCTGTGTAGTCGTCCTGCAGAGTGATGTTGTTTGTCTCCCTCTAGCCACCGTCACCACGTCCTCCACGACCAGAACGTGGACAAGAGAATCTGTATTCCCATGAACCACCTCTCTCCTGACCAGGCGCCGTACACTGTCTGCAACAGCTCACTGTCGGAGTACGGAGTCCTGGGTGAGTCAGACAGCTGTTTGACAGTCAATCAGTTCTTCTTCAGCTTCACCCTCATGAATTTAATGTGTTTGTTTATTTGTTTGTCTGTGTTGACACTGAGTCCTGGTTCTGTACATTTCTTGTTGCGATTCCTGTGTCTGTAGGTTTTGAGTTGGGTTTCGCAATGGCGAGTCCCAACGCTCTGATCCTGTGGGAGGCCCAGTTTGGAGATTTCCACAACACAGCTCAGTGCATCATCGACCAGTTCATCAATCCTGGTCAGGCCAAGTGGGTCAGACAGAACGGCATCGTACTGCTGCTGCCACATGGCATGGAGGGCATGGTGACAATCGCATACCGACACACACACACACACACAGACACACACACAGTTCAATTTGGTACGATGTCTTTGCTTCACTTTGTCTTTTCAGGGTCCAGAACATTCTTCAGCTCGTCCAGAGAGATTCCTCCAGATGTGCAATGATGATCCAGATGTCTTGCCGGTGAGACACACACACACACACACACACACACTGCCTTAATGTAAATTGATTTCATGTCCATGCCTTGTCTCCTTTTAGTTCCTCCTCTGTAAAATGATAATTACCACATGGTTTTTAGTCTGTCAGCTTGTTTCTCTATCTTTCCGTCTGCCTCAGAACATCACAGAGGACTTTGCCGTGCGTCAGCTCTATGACTGTAACTGGATCGTGGTGAACTGTTCTTCTCCTGGAAACTACTTCCACGTCATCAGACGTCAGATCCTACTGCCATTCAGGAAGCCTGTAAGACACAAACACGCATGGCATAACGTCCTTAAACATGACACGGTACAGGAAGAGGTCAGGCTCAGAGTAATGGGAATCTAACTTAGTTACTCCTTTACATCAGCCAGTTGTAATACTGAAAAACAAATACACACTTTCAGGATCCTTCTCTTGAGTCTTTTATTTTTTTATAATCAGCTTCCTCTTTGTGTCTGTAGCTCATCGTTTTCACTCCTAAATCTCTGCTTCGCCACCCGGAGGCAAGATCCAGCTTTGATGAAATGCTACCTGGTAATATCGTCCCAGTTAATATTTAATATTTAGTACTTTTATTAAGTGTTTGCTCTTGGAGTTGTCAGCGTGACCTTCACTTTCTCTGCTCCTCCTCCTGCTCTGTAGGAACTCACTTCCGGAGGCTGATCCCAGAGGGCGGCTTGGCGTCACAGAGTCCTGAGGAGGTGAAGAGGTTGATCTTCTGCACAGGGAAAGTTTACTATGAGCTGACCAAAGAGCGGAAGAACAGAGGGATGGAGGGGAATGTGGCCATTGCTCGCATTGAGCAGGTCAGGTTTGCGCTATTGTGTTAAACTTAATGGTGGGACTCCACTTCGGTTATTTCACTCTGGCCTAATAAAGCTCTTTTCCTGCCTTCCCAGTTGTCTCCGTTCCCGTTTGACCAAGTGAAGGCGGAGTCTGAGCGTTTTGCCAATGCCGACCTGGTTTGGTGTCAAGAAGAGCATAAAAACCAAGGTTACTATGACTACGTGAAGCCTCGCATCAGGACCACAATTCAGAGAGCCAAGCCCGTCTGGTAATAACTACCACCGAACATGACAGGTCAGTCAGTGACGAGTCAAGTTTACCTCACCGTACTCTCCCTTTGTGTGTGTGTGCGTGTGTGTGGGTGTGTGTGTGTGTCAGGTACGCTGGTAGAGAGCCGGCGGCAGCTCCGGCTACAGGAAACAAAAACGCTCACCTGATGGAACTGCGGCGATTCCTGGATACGGCCTTTGACCTGGATGCGTTCAAAGATCAGCAGTAAACTGACCTGCAACACCCTCACCTGTCTCACCTTTGACCCTGAACCCTCCTGGATTTGGTTCACACACTGCAGCAACAACACACAAACTACACAGGAAATACTCGACAGAAAATACACGTTTCCATCTGTTTACTCCAGTTATATACTGCAGATGTAACAAAGTAAGAAGTCAACAGAACATATGATATCAAGACAGTACAGAGTACACACAGTACATACACAACACGCAGTACACACAGTGAGGTTGTTTGTGTTGAACAAACTAAATAGTTTGTTCAACACAACACATCCTGTTCTGTAAAGAAAGTTGTATTTCTTTACAGAACAGGATGCAGTTCAGTGTGTACTTCTGCCACTGTGTGTACTGCAGTAGTTCAGTGAGACAGGGCTGGCACTTCTGATGTGATCACACAGTTTAAACCTCATTCAGTGTTTAAGACAGAATCCAGAGGAGTTGATGAATCGATCAGTCAGAGGAGTTAAGTCCCATTGACACAGGTGGTTGTGTCCATATACTTTGGTCATGTGAGTTAGGTGACATTTAGATTCATGTGTCATCCCTGCAGCATGTACATCATGCAGTACAGTGTACGATTACTGCAAACTACGTCGTTAATTGTACGGACGTCATCTC
This sequence comes from Trinectes maculatus, assembly GCA_016785345.1. Taxonomy (NCBI): domain Eukaryota; kingdom Metazoa; phylum Chordata; class Actinopteri; order Pleuronectiformes; family Achiridae; genus Trinectes; species Trinectes maculatus. Next base: position 117,341 of record JAFBJQ010000209.1, on the reverse strand, counting down.
TCACCGAAACACTCTGTACTCTGTCATGTTTGTATTCTGTTTACTCTGTGTACTGTACGTACCAGCAACAGGCTGCGTTCACTCACTGAGATTTTCACTGAGTATTATTTGATTTTGCTGGTTTATTCATGTTTCACAACATTGGAACTATGTTTTTATTATGAACAAAAACCCAAGATCTGAAGTTAACCCAGTGGTTCTCATATTGGCAGAGACTGATAAATACTGACCGTGTGGATGATGGGTATTTTTCAACATGTTACAATGAGAGCGAGAAAACAGGTGATAGATGGAAGATGTCATGTGACTAAGCTGCTCCTGCATATTATTTGTGTAGTAAAACGTGGGGGTTTTATTCCTTTTACTGGGTACTCGGTATAAACCGATGGCTTGAGATGCAGGCAGACGTAAAGTCTGAAAAAACGATCGAGAGCCACAGGTTGTAACGCAAACAGCCACAAAGAAATGAATGTAGTCTGCCACGTTGGTTTTAGGCTCTGTCTGCTCTTGGTGCCTGATAAATTGTTCCACTCGGTGTCAGGATGTTGCCATATGAGTGAGACAGCAACATCCATTAAACTGTAAACTGCATCTGAAACCCAAACCTTTATGACTTTTGATATCTCAACACTAGCACCCTCTTCTACCCACACACACACACACACACACACACACAGCAGGTATTACAGAGGGTTCAGAAAACAGTGACTCCTCATGTTTCCTTTTTTGTTATCATCTTTATCATCACCCATTTATCAAACACAAGTCCTCTTCCCCTCAAACATGACAGGAAACTTTCATCAGTGTCTCATTAGCACAGTTAGCGCTGATCATTGAAAACAATGGGAGTGCAGCTCGCTGTGAAAGGTCTGTCAGATGTTCAGTGTCACTTCAACAGGTGCAGGGTTGTTTGTTTTGTTCTCTGCCTTCAAGCAGGTGTGGTCGCTTCTTAAGGAAAGTCTGTAATTAGTTATCATAGCAGCGCTCATCTCGCACATTGAGCTTTTATTTTGAAGGGATATCTGGGGAATAAATGGGAGCTGTCTGGCATCCTTTCATGAACCAAAAGCACTGCTGGTGATCCATCCCGTGCCAAACTCACTCTCTCATGTTCTTACTAGTTTTGTGTTGAGAAGCTGAATGAACTCTTTGGCCAGAAGGTCAATGCTGATAGACCAGGAAGCTCACTGCTTCCTGGTCTGAAGCAGTGAGAAAAGACAGCAGAAGATTAAACCAGCTGCAGGTCGAGTTCTGTGCTTCTGTCAAAGAAAATGATTTATTTATTTTCATAATGGGGATGAAACTTCTCTGCATTATTTTGCTTCATTCAATAAAGAATTGTACTGAAGAGCAGCTGCATATGTTTGATATTTTCAAATATTGTGTGATTCAGTACTTCATCTCTTTTGAACAACATAAATGTCATCAATCAATAACTGTTCAAGTTAGACCTCAGCACATCACCACCTGCTGGACGCCAGTGAGACTGCAGCTCTGACTTCCTCTGTCCTTCCCTTCATGCCTCCTTTTCTGTCCTCGCCCTCACTTCCTCCTTCGCTCTTCATCCCTTCTTCTGACTTCCCACCTTTTCTCCTCCTCTGTGTTAAATTCCTTTGTTGTCGTGTTTATACCTTTCCTCCCTCCCCTGTTCACTCCTCCCCCCGCTCTGATCCGCTCCTCTGATTGGGGAAGTCAACTCACTGTCACAGGTGTGTGTGTGTGCAGTTTCCATGGTAACAGGGATCACCGTGGCAGATTTTTCAGGCAGAATTGTGTGTGTGTGTGCGTGCGTGCGTGCGTGCGCACTGCCTCTCCAAGTTTGAAAAAGAGTGACATCACATCTAACATGTGTTTCACAGTGGACAAACCAAACACCAACTCAGCTTCAGCACATCTCCCCCCGGGCTGCACCGCGCCGGTCTGGCCGGTAGGGGGCAAGTTTTCGTCCAGCAGGAGCAGCGATGCAGAGGAAACACGGTGAATCGACTCCGGCTCCGACCGTCTCACGTTAACTGACCAGAATCCCACCAGGTCGCTTTTTATCTCGCGGGTATGGTAACTGCCGGAGCTGCGGGGGATGGTGTCGCCTCCTGAGGCCGGGTAATCGGACGCAGAGGCCGGCGGCGACAGGGCTCGCTGACCGCAGCAGCTGAGTGAGACTCTGCTTCCGTGGAGGATTTTACCGGGACATCGGGGGATATTCGTCCGTTTCCGAGCAGCAATTCCTGGTGTGGTTCTTGATTTGGGTGCGCTTGGTGTTTGATGCCCCGAAGGCCCGGTGGAGCACAGAGCACGGAGCCCCGGGGTAGGGCTCGGACACTGGCGGAGTAGAGGAGGTCGGACGGCTCGGGGACAAGCGACACTTCTCCCGGGTCTGTCGGTGAGTTACACGGTTTGTGTGTTTTAATCGGAGACGACGTGTCGATGGTAAAAAAAACACGGAATTGTTCGGTGTCCGCCGACGTTATGTGACAGTTTTGTGCTGGAAGAGGAAGCTAGCTGCGGCTAATTGTTAGCCTCCGAGCATTCCATTGTCACAGCTCACTGGGCTAACATGCTAACAGCTAGCTGGATAACAGCTGTGGGAGAGAGGGTTTTTTGATTATAGTATATTATAGTATATTTACCACATTTTATGATGGAAACGATTTTGTCACCGAGCCATTAGAATTAGCATGTTTGTTAGATTTCAGGCGGGTTTAGAGGCAGCGGTCGTGTCGTTAGTATGCTAAGACTAGTAGCGGTGCCACCCACAGCAGGAGCAGCCTAATTTCTGCGGCCGCGGAGCACAGGGACTGACTGTTAGCATGCTAACGTTAGCTCGTAAGGAATCTCAAAATGTCTCCGGAGACGTTGGTGCTGTTTCGGACATGTACCCGATTAACTGCGACAGCACACTCCGTCTGTCCATCTGGACTGATAGAGTCAGGTATGGTGGAGAAAGCTAAAGACTCGGAAACAGTTTGTATGTTGGTGTTTCTGGTCCCATTAACCAGCTGTTAACAGCGCACATACAGGAAGTGGTGGACGAACCAGACTTTATCAGTGACTTTATCAGTTCTGTCAGATCGATCATTTACCAGACACGAGCTCAACACAAACCTGTTAGCTTTGAGCTGAATCATACACCAGTCAGCTGTTAGCTGTTAGCACGTTTACCTGTGATTGAAACTCAGACAGTGAATCAACGTTTAACCGCCACCGTTTATATTTCCAACAGTGTTGTTGTACCGTTGGCTCGTTGCAGTGTTGTGTTGTTTTATTGTAGTGTTGCTGTAGTCTAATGTAGTTGTGCTTTAGTAGTTTATATTGTAGTGTTGTTGTACTGATGTAGTTTTGTACTGTTGTTATTCTGTAGTGTCATGCTCAGTGCAGGTGTGTCACATGACTCAGGTGTTGTGGTCAGATGTAAACAGCTGGACATGTTGGAATCAGCAGAGAAAGGAGGAGGTTCACTCCGTCACCTGACACTTAACAGCTGATAAAATGTCTGGATGAAAGAAATCTACATGCAGGCATTTTGTCAGCGTTCTGTGGGTGTTTGATTCATGCTTTACTGTTACTGACAAACAGCTGCCGAAACATCTCACAAATCTGAAGAGTTCATGTTGTTTTAATTTGGGGGGGGGGTCTTGTTTCTTTCACCCTGTTGGCAGAGGGTGTTTTTTTAGTAAATTTTTTTAGTTATATTTACTTCATTTATTTTATTGACTTATTTTTCAGTTGTGCTGTTTTAAAGTGATAATTTGTTTTCACCGTGTTTGTGTTTTTGTCTAATCGAATGTTTAATCGAATGTTAAACATTGACTCTCTGAGGATGACATTGGGCATCATCTTAATGTTCCCAGTTGTTTTAATAAATAATTATCAGTTGTGTAGTCTGAGAGGTCACGGATCGTTGAATAATTGCCTTAACTGGATGTTCATTTCTCAAACGTGTGATGTATAAAAAATATGAGAAACCTGAACAGAGGATGTTAGGCACCATGTTTGGTGTCCATGAGTAATAGCAAGATTAAGATCAGACAATCAATAAGATTTTTATTGATTGTCAGATCAAGCGATCAATCGATCAATCAATAAATCAGCGTATTGTTAGAGCCACAGGTTAACGTGATGTAGGTGATGTTGTTAGGTTTAGTGATAGCTCGATTTCACCAATTCAGACTTCAGCTTTTTCCGTCTATGCTATGTGTTAGGTGTACACTTACAATGGTGACAAATAGGTTTTGTTTTAATTATCAGTAGGTCTGGCAATTAGTTTTCAAGGTGACATTTAATGTAACGATTTAGTAAAGCTAAATATCTGAAAACAGAAACTGGTTACTGTTATTGATGAATTGACTAATTCACAGAGGGATCCGTTTCCAGGAGTGTGTTTCTCAGAACAAACACACACATGACCATTACCGAGTGTAATGTTTGATAACTTTGATCAGCTTGTAGCAAAGAGTCAAATCTGTGAGCTAGTTTCAGGTTAAGATGGTTGTTAGAGTTTGAGGTTTCACTCTGCCTCGTAATGGGCAGGTTGGCAACCTCAAGCTCGTACATTAAGAAGACAAAAGCTTTATTTGGCATTATCACATTGATGCTTTACCCTGGTGCTGATGGGAAATGTAGTGTGTGGCTGAATATCTGTCAGTTGATTGAGGAATATTAATTCATAATGTGTCTCTGTCTGCAGGAGTCTGTCTCTCTCATTGGACCCTGAAAAGCCCTGTCCACCATGAACCCTTTGAACCAGATGAAGGCTGGACTGACCAACAACCCACACAGGTACACACATGCACAGACAGACAGAGACACACACTGTAATAGTCATGGCTTTGTGTGCCACCGGTTTTCTTACCATAAGCTTCATGTTTTTGCGTGTACGGTTAAAAACGTGTTTAAAAACAATGCTACCCATGACTCTCGGCTGTTACAGCTGAAGTGCTTTACGTCCTGGGCTTCAGGGTCTGTGAGGGAACGACACACTAATTAAAAGCCTGTGTTGCATGTCAGGACTAAACAAACTGACAAGATAGATCAACTTTATCTGACACTGCTATAAGGTCTTAACACATATGTTTAGAACAAAACATAATGTTACATTTAAAAGACATTAAGAACAAAAGCAGAAATGTGTCTGTGTCATTGTCTCTGCAGCGAGGGCTCGTACCCCTATGACACGTCCAGCTGGCAGCAGCCCACCAATCAGCCCACTGGATCTCTCTCCGTGGTAACCACTGTTTGGGGAGTGACCAATCCTTCGGCCAGCCAGGTACGACATCATACCCTTTATTCTAGCTATATAAATATTGATGTTCTGTCGTGGACTGGAAGACCTTCGGACGTGAAGTGTGTATTTCTGTGTCTGTCAGGGTCTGGGTGGAGGAGTGATGGGGCCTGGGGCAAACCCAGGTGGGGGGCCCATGATGCAGGGTCCCGGTGGTCCAGGCATGGCCGGCGGACCTGGTGGCTACATGGGCCAGCAGGGCTATGGAGATCCCAACAAAGCCTACATGAACCAGGGCATGTACAGCCGGTCGACTGGGGGCTACGCTGGAGGACAGGGGGGGTACACAGGGAGGTGTGTCCATTGATTTGTTCTGTTTATAGTCAGGTTGTAAAAATATGACACATTTGAATGTTTTTCCCCTCACGTTGGTCATGTGGATGTTTACAAACAAATAAAATAATGATATCACGTGAAATGGGGATTAACAGAGGATGTGGAGGTTTGGGAATGTCTTAAGTTGCACACGGGCTAAAATATCTGATCTTAACGCGTGTGTGTGTGTGTGTGTGTGTGTGTGTGTGTGTGTGCACACGCGCGCATGCAGTTACCCGTCCAATCCCGGCGCCTCGAGAGGTTCCGCTGACTTCACCCAGGCTGCTGCTGCCGCCGTTGCTGCTGCCGCTGCCACAGCAACTGCCACCGCCACAGCCACTGTCGCTGCCATCCAGGAGAAACAAAACCAAGAGATGAACTACGGACAGGTGAGGGAGCAGACACCTGACCTGCCGGGGCCATGTTAGAGGTAGAGCTCCCTCTGTAGGGGGCGTCAGGTTCCTCTAGTATTTCTACTTACACTTGCTCTCGTGTGTCTGTGTCTCAGATGGGAGGTCCAGCCTACAACAACCAGTACATGGCCCACTCTGGACCGCGTGGCCCCAGTGGCATGGCTCCTGGAGCAATGGGGCCAGGTCCAGGGCCCATCAGGGGACCCCCCCCAATGGGTCCTATGTATGGACCTGGAGGGGGCCCACAGAGAGTCCCCCAGCACCCAAACTATGGTCCTGGACCACAGCAGGCCCACCTAAGGCCACCACAAGGTCTCAAACGACCCTACAGCTCTGAGGTTAGAGTTATTAGGTTCACGTCTACACCCAACCTTTTTTTATCAGATAAAATCTATACAGGGGGTCCTCGTGTTACGACGGTCTCGAGATACGACGTTTTCGTGGTTACGACACATCTCCCATGAACCTCCCATGAATCCTTCCTTGTTTCGGCTTAAGCGGTTTGCCCCGTAAATACGCACAGACTTCGCACGGGAACTAGTTGGTGCCGGCTCTCCAACACCTCCACAGCCAGGCTACTCTGCATTGTGTTTACTTATGTGAAATGGCCGCTGCACCCCCCGCCAGCCGGTAAGGAGATGCACACGGACACAGATGTGTTCGGGATCGTGGCGATACCGTAGGTTTATGCACAACACAGGGTCTACACGGTTGATATCAGAAATCTAAAGGAAATGCTCATTACACTCGTGATCTCAACCCCTACGGTGTGTCAAGAGGGACAAAAGGCAATTCACCATAGTAAACTCTTATTTTAGCGTGGTGTTAGCGATGTGTTATAGCGACATCTAGTGGCACAACTTAGTATCTACCTTACATATGAATGTATGTTCCGACTTGCGTCGAAATTCGGTTATGACACATTCTCAGGAACGGATCTCCGTCGTAACTCGAGGACCCCCTGTATTCAGTCTGGTATATGAAGTTGTAAGCCTGATGTACAAAGATTTTTTAATCATCTTTTTTTAGCTCATTAGTGATCGTGTAGGATTTTTAATATCAGAAAATATTTTCAGTTTATAATCTGAGGACACAAAATGCTTTGTATAAAATTATTTGAACATGTATCAAATCACACATCAGTACAAAATCGATCATTTCACTGACATATCTTTCACTGTCTGCATCCTTCAGTCATTCCCCGGAATGTCTCAGCAGTACGGCGTTTCTGTCGGCTCCAGTATGAACATGATGTCAGGTCCTGGTACTGGCGGTGCTATGCCAGGTTCAGGTGGAGGTGGTCATGCTGGGCCTATCCCATACTCTGGACCTAACATGCAGTATCACCCAGGTAAGATGGAGTAGACTTGCTCCAGATTTCTTACTACTTCTACTACTACTTCTTCATTTTTTATTTTTATTGTTATTTGACCATTTTGTCCGAACACATCTGTTTTCATGATGAACAGTCTCCTATGGCTCAGTCTTCCTGGTTTCTGACTTTTACCTCCAGGTCCCGGTGGTCCTGGCTCTGCCCCCCAACGCTCAGGCTCCTCTCCCTCCTATCAGAGCCATAAGATGTCCCTCCCACAGTACCCCCCCTCTGGACCCCCCAACTCACAGTACTACAAGGTGAATAATATTATCAAACAATCAATCATCAATCAAATTGTATTTGTATAGCCCATATTCACAAATTGCAATTTGCCTCTTAGGGCTTTAACAAAGAGTACAGGGTGCGACATCCTCTGACCTTATGATGTCATAATGTGTGTGGATACAAGAATAAATGAAGTTGTATTTGTGTTTTCCAGCAGGATCAGTTTAATGGTCAGAATGGAGGTTTAAACTCCCTGACTGCAGGGGGCACTGGTGGTGTCTACAACTCCTTCAACCAGCCATCTGGGGTAGGAGGAGTAGTGTGTGTGTGTGTGTGTGTGTGTGTGTGCGTGCGTGCACGCGTGTTCGGGGCGGGTTAGGGGTTGGCTACTGTCATTCTGAACTGAGAATACATTACATTGCAACTACATTGTTACTCTTTGTTACTCCACATACTCTCTTGCTTGCTCAGCCTGGTCGAGGGCTGCCAGGTTATCCCTCCTCCCCAGTGCCTGGTAACCCCACCCCTCCCATCACCCCCAGCAGCTCCATGGCCCCACCCTACATGTCGCCTGGCAGCAGTGATGTCAAACCAACACCCTCTTCCTTCCTGCCCGACATTAAACCTAACATGGTTGGTCTGGCACCGCCCCCTACTACAGGTATACACACACACACACACACACACACAAAGTCTGTCTGACAGTTATCACGATCAGAATGTCTGTGAAATATGATTGCTGTGGTTGTTAGCCAGGAACTACTTTAATAACAGTAAAATAATCTTGTTGCACAGTCATAATCACACCTTTCTGCGTGAATCACCTGAGCTGGAGGCTCTTAATACGTGATGTCACAGCCAAGTGTCCAGGTGTGTGACTCTGTTGACTTCCTGTGAACAGGTAACCCCAGCGATGACCTGCGGCTGACCTTCCCTGTGCGTGATGGTGTGGTCCTAGAGCCCTTCAGATTAGAGCATAATCTGGCCGTCAGCAATCACGTCTTCCAGCTGAGAGACTCGGTCTACAAAACACTCATCATGAGGTGAGGACACTCTGAGGACATGCTCAGCTGTGTGTTCCCAATGACCTCATGAAGATATCAATAACCTGTCTGTCTGTCTGTGTGTGTGTGTGTGTGTGTGTTTTCAGACCGGACCTGGAGCTCCAGTTTAAGTGTTACCACCATGAGGATCGGCAGATGAACACTAACTGGCCCGCCTCCGTCCAGGTCTGACACTCTGATGTGATTTAAACTGCCCAGGACTGATGTGGTGAGTGTTTGTTTTTTCTTGACGTGTTCGGCTCCGCCTCCTCCTCCGCAGGTCAGCGTCAACGCGACCCCTCTCACCATCGAACGCGGCGACAACAAAACATCCCATAAACCTTTGTACCTGAAGCAGGTGTGTCAGCCAGGCAGGAACACCATTCAGATCACCGTCACCGCCTGCTGTTGTGTGAGGACACGAAACACACACACACACACACACACACACACTTACAAGTCAACACACCAAGCTTCTCTTGTTGTCCTCAGTCATTTAAGCACATGTCCCCATCTCCGCAGTCTCACCTGTTCGTCCTCCAGCTGGTTCATCGTCCATCGGTTCGCTCGGTGCTGCAGGGTCTGATGAAGAAGAGGCTGCTGCCTGCAGAACACTGTGTCACCAAGAGTAAGTCGTCTCTTGTTCTCTGCCTCGTTTCTCCAGTAAAGACTCGGTTGATGGCTCTGACTAACACGCCACCCCCCCCCTCTCGTGACCAACAGTAAAGAGGAACTTCAGCAGTGGCTCCATCCCTGGGACTCCTGGGCTAAATGGAGAGGACGGCGTGGAGCAGACAGCCATCAGGGTTTCATTAAAATGTCCCATTACTTTCCGCCGCATCCAGCTGCCTGCCAGAGGTCACGACTGCAGACACATCCAGGTCAGAGCAACGGCCAATCACAGCGCACCAAGACTGTCATGACGCTGTGACAAAGTGTCAAACTGATGCTTGTCCCAGGCTGGACCAGACCGGGGTCACGACCTGACCTCTCAACACACACCAACAGTAAATACCCTCATATAATGTTCATCACGATAGCATGATGATGAAACTGTGTGTGTTTGTGTGTTTGTGTGTTTGTGTGTGAGAACAGTGTTTTGATCTGGAGTCGTACCTGCAGCTCAACTGTGAGAGAGGTACCTGGAGATGCCCTGTGTGCAAGTATGTACCACACTCACACACACACAGACACAGTGTATACATTGTGTCTGTCCTGTATAACCTCTCTTTTTGTGTAACTGTCTCCCTCTCTGTCTCTGTCTGTGTCTGTGTGAGCAGTAAGACAGCTCTGTTAGAGGGCCTGGAGGTGGACCAGTACATGCTGGGGATCCTCATCTATGTGCAAAAGTAAGAAACGTGATTTTTTTTCTGTAGCTCAGTCTCAGCTCACAGACGTGATCGTTAACTTTGCTGTTGAACGTCCCACTTTAAATCCACTCAGATGTTACATCCAGTCAGCTGTCTTTGCGTCTCCGTCTTGTCCAACCTCCGTCTCTGTATCATTTCAAGCTTTGTTCTCCTCCTCAGTTCAGAGTACGAGGAGATCACCATCGACCCGGTGTGCAGCTGGAAGCCCGTCCCCATCAAACCAGACCTGCACGTGAAGGAGGAGTCTGACGGCCCGGTGTTGAAGCGCTGCAGGACGCTCAGTCCAAGTCACATGGTTCTGCCCAGCGTCATGGAAATGATTGCATCACTTGGTCCTGCCCCCTCCTCAGCCTCAGCAGCCTCCTCCTCCTCCTCCTCCTCCCCGATGCCCTACCCCTCCTTATCTGCAGGGGGCAGCAATAACAGCAGTGGCACCCCTGACTATTCGGGACCAGGTAGGTGGCGGGGGTGGGTGTGGGGGGGGGATCACATTTAACTCATGCAGATGATCAGCTGTATGATAAATCACAATAAATCACATGTATTGATCTGTCTCCGTCAGCTCCGTCCTATTCCGCTCAATCTGGGAACTTCTCAGACTTCACTGGTCCTGGGACTCCAGGGATTGGGGGGGAGTTCTCTTCCCCCGGCCCCCCCCCTCTCTCTTACCAGTCGGAGCTGTCCAGTGCCCTCCTCACCCCGGACAAGCCTCCCTCACACCCACTGGCAGGACAGGTGAGGACACTCGTCCTGTCCACGGTTACAGTCTGTTCAGGAGAATGTTGAAAACCTTCATCTTCTCTGCTCTTGCTCTCCTTTTTTCCTTTCCTTTTTTATCATCTCCTTGTTCCACCCTCACCTTCTCCTGTTTGTCCCTCTTCCTTCCTTCCCCCCCCCCCCCCCTCTCAGATATCAGTCTCAGGCCGTCTGGACTCCACGTCCCATGGTGCTCCTCTTCCCCAGCAGGCACAGGGACTCCACAGCAACTCCCAGCTGGCAAGCAGCAACCAGATGATGCAGCGTACCAACCAGAACCTCCGTCTCCAAGGCGACAGCTCCTTTGGTCTTGGAGGAGCCGGGGAAGTTCCAGAACCTTCTCTGGACGTAAGTAGAATGTGTACTGCAAATGTACAGCATTTCACTGGGCATGTCAGACAAATCATAAATCAATAACCAATAAATCAATGATATTAATAGTAAAAGTGAACATCCGAACCTGTGATTTGGGCTTGAGGTCAGTGCTCGAGTAAAAACACCAGAGCCCTGTGGAACTCCATAATGAAACATGTGTGTTTGTGCAGTTGCTTCCTGACCTGACAAACCCAGACGAGCTGCTCTCGTACCTCGGACCTCCGGACCTCCCGAGCAACAACAACGACGACCTGCTGTCCCTGTTCGAGAACAACTGAACACACACACACACACACAAAACACACACACACACACCTCGAGAAGTTAATCTGACTTTACTGTAAAATACAGACTCTTTGCTCACACGCCCACATCACCACTGTCAGTCCAACATGGCTGCCCCCTGCACAGAATAAAAGTGATAAAGCGAAACACAAAAACAACTTTTGAATATGAAAACTCTTTGTTGTGTAACTAAGAACTTGATGGTAAGTTTATTTTATTGTATTTTTATTCTCTGAAACTGTATTTTGATGTTTCATCCTTCATCCCCGTTGGAGCCGACAGCCCCACTACGAACTGTTATCAGTAAGATCACATGAGAATCACATCACTGCTGAGAGAGTCCCTCTGTACCTGCTGGACGTTTGTTTTTCTCACAGTAGAGCTTTTGTTCCATCGCTGATGCTCAGCAGTGATGAGGAGTAAACATCTTCTGTATGTATTGAACGAAAACAGAAGTTTGCTTTTTTTAAACCAGAATGTTTCTGGTCCACATGAATGTTTAATGTAATGTTCTAAATAGTTAGCGGTGAGCTTTAAAGGAGCAGTCCGCATCAGTTTGTTTTTCACCTGATGTGGAGACACTGAAGGGAACGTTAACAGGGGGAAAATAAGATCCCAATAGAAACACCTTTTACACTTCACCACAGTAACCGAGAGGTAGAAGCTGAGTTTTCCCTTTGTATTAAATAAAACCTAACATGGAATAAATCACGCTGTCAGAAATCCTGCGATCGGAGGTTTGATTTTAAACAAGCGGAGAAACTGCAGCGATGCAGATGTGTTTTCTCAGTCTGTACAGTGTGAGATGTTCCAGCTGTCAGTGGAACATCTCCACGTTCTGCAGGCTTCAGGTGGAGAAGCACCTCACACACGCTAACAGCTGTTTTGGGCTTCACCTCTGTACAGTGTCTGTGCAGATGCCACATCTGGATTTAATTGGACATCTGATTTGAAAAGTGACTGAATTCCCTGAAAGTGTTTTCACCACAGTGTCACTGGAATGTGTGGAAACAGATTCCAGGTGACAGGATCAGCCAAAGACAAACTCTGTGATAAGAAGAGAAGAAGAACTGAGATGTTTTTTTCAAACTGGGGCCACAGCTTGTATAGAGTATGTGATAATAAACAAGTTCATCTTCATCCTCCTCCTCGTGCTCATCGTTATCCTGTGTGTTGTAAAGCGAGTCCAGACCGTTGTGGCGTCTCCATGTGCCAGTGAGTCCAGTGGCTTGTGGGAAAAAAAAACTGTACATGATCCCTCTGTATGATCCAGGAAGGATGCTAATAACAATAATAATGAAAATAATAACCTTTGTAATTTAATAAACATACACTGGGAAAAGAGACTGAGGAGCCTGTTGTACTTTAATGTGTGTGTGTGTGTGTGTGTGTGTGTGAGAGAGAGAGATGAGAACAGGTCACTGTACATTTGTCGTCATCAGTGAAGAAGCACGAGGAGGAGCTATGGGTTCATTTGGGTGAACTGACACTATAACCTAATGGGTTTTCTATTGAAATCCTGATCTCACCTTCTCTGCTTTTCTTCACAGGATGCTGCCAACATGCACCACCTCCACCTTCCCATCAGCATCAGCCATAGGTCATCAAAAGGTCATTAAAGGTCACCGATCAATACCACACCCCCATCATCAGCAGACTGCAGTCACAGAGGAACCAAACGGTTTACAGAGTGTCTCAGGGTCTTGAAGGAACCACGTGAACCCGCTTGTCTCCACCAGAACCACTGTGGTCAGGTTAACATGGTGGATGTGAGCAGACTGTTGGATGAGACTTGCCGCCTCGAGTCATCATGTTCTGATGTTTAGCAAAGAACCAACCAATCAACAGGCCAGACGGCCTCTGACCTCATCACCTCCTCTGACCACATGTCCATCATCTGCAGGTTGGCTTCATGACCCAGATCTGACCCTCAGTATTTATTGTTATTCTGCTGAAGTATCAATAAACCAATACCTACATCACCAGTATGAAAAAAATAACTAAACCACACGTGACAGACTGAGATTATTGCCTGAGTTTAATTAACAAGATACAAGTTGAACAAAGTTTGAACAAACAACCTCCACAAACATACACAAACATACGCAAACATACGCAAACATACACAAACATACACAAACATACACAAACATACGCAAACATACACAAACATACGCAAACATACACAAACATACGCAAACATACACAAACATATGCAGGTCTGAAGCTGTGGGTTGATGTTTAATCATTTTCCAGTCTTCTTTCCTTTTCAACACAGGCCAAAGGTCACTTTTTTTCTTTCTTCCTCTGGACGACGGCACTGACCGCGCCCTAAACGCGTGGCCGCGCAAACACGCGCTTCCCCCTGGCCGCGGGAACGCGCTCTGACTGCAGAAGTTGACGTTCAGCCACGGATTGGTCGCACGCGCTGACAGTCAAATGTGGCGCGCGCTGTTCTAAGACATCTGCGTTCGGGGCTTTATCTCTCGGACAGCGCCACGGGGCGGCGCTACTCGTGGGAAACTCTGGAAAAACCCCGGCTCCGGTGGAGCGGCGCACACTGGTGCACGAATCAAACACACCGCGAGCTGCGTCCTCTCGTGCTTCAGCAGCGTCAGCTGTACCGGCTGCTGATTGGCTAAAGCCGATGCTAATTAAATACCTCAGCGTCTCCGGTTGGTCCGCTGTGGGTCTACTCCGCCCACTGGCCGTTTATTTAAATTCAATGCGCAGACGCCCGCCTCTTTCCGTTCATTGCGGTCCGCAGAGTCCGAGTCCAGATCCGTCAGTCGTCCAGCTCCGTCTGCTGAAATGGCCTTGCCCAGAGTCTTCTTCGACATCACCGCCGGAGGCAAACCCATCGGCCGGGTCGTGATGGAGGTAAGCCGGTGTCTGAGTCATGGTGTAGCGGCAGTCGTGTCAGCGGGACTCTGTGGGGCCCGGTTGCCCGCCTCCTGCGCACTGTGTTCGGCCATGAGGCGGCTCCAGGCTGCGGGAGCTCAAACCCCGGTGTGTTAGCTTGTCAGTGTTAGCGTCCTGCTACCTACAGTCAGACGATGTGTGCACGTGTGTGTGGCGTCCGGCCAGCGGTGCTCGGTGCCGACAGAAGGGACCGGACCGGGCTGATGTTGGGCCTGTGTGTGTATGTGTGTGTGTGTGTGTTTAGACCCGGACGCGGATCAGAGGTGAATATAAACAGGGTCAGACACAGACAGAGTTCCGTCTGCTTCATCTGTCGCATTCACAATGAGCCGACATTTTGTTTTTTCACCCACAGTCAGAGCTTCCGCCCTCACGAGGCCTAAGAAGGTACCGGGCGGACCGGGTCCCGGGCGGACCGGACACCGCGTGCAGCCGGAGCCTGTGGGCCGGTCTTTGTTGTAGCGCTGGGAGAAACGGGCCTGTTAGTGCGGCAGACGCGGCGGGTAAAAGCACCGGGCGGGTTGTGGAGTTTGGACTGCACTTTTTTTCTCATTAAAATGTGAGATGTGTTTAGCCTGTTAGCCACTGAAGCTAACTGTGTGTGTGTTGGGGGGCTGGAAAGTTCCACGGTGGTGGTGGTGGTGGTGGGGGAGGGGTGTGGGGGTGCAGTCGGGGCGGCGTACGGCGGATGAAGCCGCTGTACCGGGTCTCTCCGGTCTCCACCGCTCGGTGTGTCACTGTGTTTGCGGCCGCGGCGGCAGAGGCGGTCCTTTTATGTCCGCGCGGTGCAGCGGCAGACGCGCGTCGCTCAGTGGCGCCAGCGGCCATTTTGTGCTCCGCAGAGTTTAGGCCTAATCTGGGCGTTTCCGGTTTGAGTGAACTGGAGGTCTGTGGACATGAGCAGCAGTTCAGATCTGACACGCGCAGCGTGCGCGCGCACTGTGGGTCGGCCTGTTGCTGCTGATCTGATCTGGGTTCAGCTGCGGATCGTCAGTGTGCTGCAGTGCAGCTGCTTTACTGCTGCAGCTTCTGCCCCCTGGTGGAGACTGACAGGTGTGTGTATGGGTGTGTGTGTGTGTTCAGGCCACGTGCGCGTCGCTTCCTGGTCTCAGACTGTACAACTTGTTCTATCAGTGTTGGAACTGACTCAGCGTCACACTGTGTCTGCAGCTCCGTAGTGATGTTGTGCCCAAGACAGTCGAGAACTTCCGGGCCCTCTGCACCAATGAGAAGGGCTTTGGCTACAAGGGCTCCTCCTTCCACCGCATCATCCCAGGCTTCATGTGCCAGGTGAGGCCGCTGTTCCACGACAATGTTTAACAGTGAAATTGACCATGTGGTGAGTTTTATTTTGTTTTTGGTTATTTATTTTAATTCACAAGTCACAAAGGATGCAGCTGGGTGAGGATCATTTTTGTGGAGCAGATTCTGGTCTCCGGGTTGTACGTGTTTTGGAGTTGATCCTTTTGTGTGTTTGATCTGTGTTGGTTACAGGGTGGTGATTTCACCAACCACAACGGAACTGGTGGGAAGTCCATCTATGGCACCAAATTTGCTGACGAAAACTTCAACCTGAAACACCTTGACGAAGGCACCTTGTCCATGGCCAACGCCGGACCCAACACCAATGGGTCCCAGTTCTTCATCTGCACAGCCAAAACATCATGGTGAGAACAAACGCACAATCCCTGAGTTTAGTTGTCGTCAGCTGTAGCAGTTATCTCTGACACTGGATGCCAAACCATGATCCAGTCAGTAAGAGTTGAACAGAGTTGTTGTGTTCAGGTGCTGTACCTACAGGCTATGTAGACTAGGTGTTGGTATCATTGACTGTTTGCAGGCTGGACGGGAAACACGTGGTGTTTGGAAAAGTGGTGGAGGGGTTGGATGTGGTGAAGCAGATGGAGTCACATGGCAGTCAGAGCGGCAAAACTCAAGTTAAGATTACCATTGCTGACTGCGGGCAGTGTTGAGCTCAGCACTTATTCCTGGTCTGTTCATCCTGTAGCCACACCCCTTCAGGCTCCAGCCCCACCAACTCTGCCATTCAACATTCCTCTTGATCAACTGCCCCATTTTATTCTCGTTTGATTCATGTTGCATCTGTGACTTTGCCTTGAAAGGGGTTTTTTTTTTTTGTATTTACATCTTTTTTTCCCACCAATGTTTTTTTCTTTTGTTAAATAAGAAAATGACTAAGAATAAAACAAAAGATGCCTCAACACTCGAATCACTTGTTGAATTGTTAATAGTTGTATCACATTTACACATCTAAAGTCTAAACTTATGTGAAACTCGACTTTCTGTTTAACTGCTCACCATCAGTGAGCAGAGCTGCTAATGTTCATCAATGTGTTTCTCTGAAACTGTAGATCCAAACTCCAAACACTATAATCTCTCCTCACCTTCAAACGCACAGCTGAAAACCACCAAGATCTGAAATATCTCGCTCACAATGCAGAATTAAATGTTAAAATATAAATATAACAATTTGAACGTCTGGTTGTCATGTTTTAGGGTCAGTGCTTCAGTCCGACCAGAAGGTGGCGCCAGAAGGCTGTCCATAAAATAAAATAAAAAATACAGAACTGGAAACGGAACTGAAACTTAATTAATTAAAACAAAGTTTTCATACAGAGAATGTGCAGTAGTGTTAATAAATAAAAGTAGGGTTCAACCGCAACCGGAATAACAGCAAAAACAATGACAGGCAGGTGGCTTCATCCATAGACATAAAGAGTAGAGGCCGCATTAGCTTCTAGGGGGCGAGAAATACGGCCGCCATCTTGCTGGGGTCATAGTTGCACTCATTTGGTCAGATTAGCTTTGTAAAGCCAGAATGTGACAGCACTGTGCAGCGTATTCCTGCTCACACCGGCGGACAGGTGACATCAGGGCTCGGGGATGACTTTTCCCAGGTAAGATTTAACTTGACCTTACTGTTGGTTCTATTTTGCGAATCGACTATTACCAGAGATCTTTGATATTACTACTCAAATCGTAGCCAGCTAGCGCTAGCTAGGCTATGTTTACTGCCAACACTTGATAAATCATATTCCTTAACACTGACTTGATATTTATTTATCACGTAGCTTGGCCACACAAGCTACACTTTTCCTGTCTTTTGAAATTAGTATATCTTAAAGTAGCTTTTGTGTAGTGAGCCAGCCTACCGTTACCTACATTTGACTGGATAGTTTATAAATATAATGTATGAATATTTTTCTATTATACGGTGCTGAGAGCTGCAGAGAGGAGCTTCAGCAATCCACGCTCCTAAGACGTCATCAGTGACGTCACCCATCGCCCGGCACGAGCCCGGAACAGAGGATGTTTTTCTGCTTGAGGAGCACATGTTTAGACAATCACCATTCAGACATGTTGTCATTGTTTGTTTCTGTGTTTTTCAAGATAAAGCTGCATCACATTGTTAAACTCTCCTCTCTGGAGCTGCAGAGAGGGAGCAGCTGCTAACCTGTCCTGTTACAGGGGTTTTAGTTCATCTTATTTTGTTGTCTTAACAGACAACCAGTATCAGTTTGTTGCGTTGTGGATTGGGACGTCTGGTCATTTAATATCATGAGAATATTCTGTTGTTAAGCCCACTATCAACGTTAAAACGCGCCAAACCATGTGTCCTGTATTACAGATACACGTATGACATTTGTAGCAACATAAAAACGAAAACGGCGTGTAAATGAGTTGTGTATTCAGTGAGTTATGATGAATTAAATGCCCTGACAGTGACACATTACGCTGAATGAAGCGGTCGACCCCACCAAGATGGCGGCCTCAAATCTCGTCAGCGCCAGTAGGCGGCAGCGGTCGATGCGGCGTCTACTCTTATAGTGTCTGTCTCATCTGACTGACGTCTCCTACTGAACAGACACACACCGGAAACGCCCAACGTGACCATTGTTTGTGTATTGTTTTGTATACGTTTCAATGGATACTTGTTGCTCGTTTGTTTTCTCTCTTATTTCATAAAAAAGACGCTCATCAGCTAATTGATGACGTCTGCTGTGACCTAGGGCGGAAATGAACGTTTTGATGACGTCAGCAGCTCCTCTCCGCCGTCCGTCTCTTCTTCCCAGAATGCCGTGTTTTCCTCCGCATCTGCCGCGGGCGGTGCACACACACGCCCTGGCCCTTGCCGCCGCCGGACTCCGGCCGCCTGGCGGCGCTGCAGGACAGGCCGGGGGCGCAGCTGCAGCGGCCCAGGTTCCGGCGCAGCTTGGCGGAGCCCCGCAGCAGGCAGGCGTCGCCCTCCGCCGGGACCCGCTGGCAGCGGTTCCCGGTCAGGTAGCGGGCGCAGCAGAGCCCGGCTTCACAGTCCCCGGAGCGGACACAACTCGACATCTCCCCCGCTGCAACACAACACAACACAACACATCACAACACAACACAACACATCACATCACATCACAACACAACACATCACATCACATCACATCACATCACATCACATCACATCACAACACAACACAACACAACACATCACATCACATCACATCACATCACAACACAACACATCACATCACATCACATCACAACACAACACAACACAACACAACACAACACAACACATCACATCACATCACATCACAACACAACACAACACAACACAACACAACACAACACAACACATCACATCACATCACATCACATCACATCACACCACACCACACCACACCACACCACACCACAACACAACACAACACAACACAACACAACACATCACAACACATCACCACGCAACGCAACGCAACACATCACATCACATCACAACACAACACATCACATCACATCACCACACCACACCACACCACAACACAACACAACACAACACAACACAACACAACACAACACAACACGTCACGTCACGTCACATCACCACACCACACCACACCACACCACACCACACCACACCACACCACCACACAACGCAACACATCACATCGCATCGCATCGCAACGCAACACAACACAACACGTGGTCTCACGTCACTCACCTTTGGTCCCGTTGAGGCTGTCGGTGTGGGCGTTCGTGTCCGTCTCCGTGTCCACCTGTCCATCCTGCGGGGACGGCCCCCGCTGAGCCCGGTTACTGCAGCGCCCCCTCTGGTGGACGGAGACAGAGATACAGGTGAGGCAGTGAAAATGTGTGGGACGTGTGCAAGTCAAAGTGAGTCCACGTGACTGACCTCAGGTACGTCACAGTCACGTGAAGAGCACGGAGTTGTGACGCTGGTCTCTGTACGTCGACGCGTTGCCCGCTTCACCTGGTCGCCATGGAAACGGCCCTGATAGACAGGTTAGTTATTATTGTTATTATATTATGCCTTTTTATTATTATTCACCTTTTCATTGACAAAAAGGCAATTGTTTTAAAATCATTAAAAGTTAAAGCAGACAAAATAATATTTTATGTTTAATTTAAACAAATTCAGTTTTAATTTGTGGCAGTTGAGAACAGGAAACTGAA